>CALYLW010000396.1:68505-289810 GCA_944989445.1 Ampullaceana balthica
TGTAAGCATCAATACATGCCTCCCTTGAGGGTTAGATAGTAACCACTCATTATTGTAAGCATCAATACATGCCTCCCTTGAGGGTTAGATAGTAACCACTCCTTATTGTAAGCATCAATACATGCCTCCCTTGAGGGTTAGATAGTAACCACTCCTTATTGTAAGCATCAATACATGCTTCCCTTGAGGGTTAGATAGTAACCACTCATTATTGTAAGCATCAATACATGCCTCCCTTGAGGGTTAGATAGTAACCACTCCTTATTGTAAGCATCAATACATGCTTCCCTTGAGGGTTAGATAGTAACCACTCCTTATTGTAAGCATCAATACATGCCTCCCTTGAGGGTTAGATAGTAACCACTCCTTATTGTAAGCATCAATACATGCTTCCCTTGAGGGTTAGATAGTAACCACTCATTATTGTAAGCATCAATACATGCTTCCCTTGAGGGTTAGATAGTAACCACTCATTATTGTAAGCATCAATACATGCCTCCCTTGAGGGTTAGATAGTAACCACTCCTTATTGTAAGCATCAATACATGCTTCCCTTGAGGGTTAGATAGTAACCACTCCTTATTGTAAGCATCAATACATGCTTCCCTTGAGGGCTAGATAGTAACCACTCCTTATTGTAAGCATCAATACATGCCTCCCTTGAGGGTTAGATAGTAACCACTCCTTATTGTAAGCATCAATACATGCTTCCCTTGAGGGCTAGATAGTAACCACTCCTTATTGTAAGCATCAATACATGCTTCCCTTGAGGGTTAGATAGTAACCACTCATTATTGTAAGCATCAATACATGCTTCCCTTGAGGGTTAGATAGTAACCACTCCTTATTGTAAGCATCAATACATGCCTCCCTTGAGGGTTAGATAGTAACCACTCCTTATTGTAAGCATCAATACATGCCTCCCTTGAGGGTTAGATAGTAACCACTCCTTATTGTAAGCATCAATACATGCTTCCCTTGAGGGTTAGATAGTAACCACTCCTTATTGTAAGCATCAATACATGCTTCCCTTGAGGGTTAGATAGTAACCACTCATTATTGTAAGCATCAATACATGCTTCCCTTGAGGGTTAGATAGTAACCACTCATTATTGTAAGCATCAATACATGCTTCCCTTGAGGGTTAGATAGTAACCACTCCTTATTGTAAGCATCAATACATGCTTCCCTTGAGGGTTAGATAGTAACCACTCCTTATTGTAAGCATCAATACATGCCTCCCTTGAGGGTTAGATAGTAACCACTCCTTATTGTAAGCATCAATACATGCTTCCCTTGAGGGTTAGATAGTAACCACTCCTTATTGTAAGCATCAATACATGCTTCCCTTGAGGGTTAGATAGTAACCACTCCTTATTGTAAGCATCAATACATGCTTCCCTTGAGGGTTAGATAGTAACCACTCCTTATTGTAAGCATCAATACATGCTTCCCTTGAGGGTTAGATAGTAACCACTCCTTATTGTAAGCATCAATACATGCTTCCCTTGAGGGTTAGATAGTAACCACTCATTATTGTAAGCATCAATACATGCCTCCCTTGAGGGTTAGATAGTAACCACTCATTATTGTAAGCATCAATACATGCTTCCCTTGAGGGTTAGATAGTAACCACTCCTTATTGTAAGCATCAATACATGCTTCCCTTGAGGGTTAGATAGTAACCACTCCTTATTGTAAGCATCAATACATGCTTCCCTTGAGGGTTAGATAGTAACCACTCCTTATTGTAAGCATCAATACATGCTTCCCTTGAGGGTTAGATAGTAACCACTCATTATTGTAAGCATCAATACATGCCTCCCTTGAGGGTTAGATAGTAACCACTCCTTATTGTAAGCATCAATACATGCTTCCCTTGAGGGTTAGATAGTAACCACTCCTTATTGTAAGCATCAATACATGCTTCCCTTGAGGGTTAGATAGTAACCACTCATTATTGTAAGCATCAATACATGCTTCCCTTGAGGGTTAGATAGTAACCACTCCTTATTGTAAGCATCAATACATGCTTCCCTTGAGGGTTAGATAGTAACCACTCCTTATTGTAAGCATCAATACATGCCTCCCTTGAGGGTTAGATAGTAACCACTCCTTATTGTAAGCATCAATACATGCCTCCCTTGAGGGTTAGATAGTAACCACTCCTTATTGTAAGCATCAATACATGCCTCCCTTGAGGGTTAGATAGTAACCACTCCTTATTGTAAGCATCAATACATGCTTCCCTTGAGGGTTAGATAGTAACCACTCATTATTGTAAGCATCAATACATGCTTCCCTTGAGGGTTAGATAGTAACCACTCCTTATTGTAAGCATCAATACATGCCTCCCTTGAGGGTTAGATAGTAACCACTCCTTATTGTAAGCATCAATACATGCTTCCCTTGAGGGTTAGATAGTAACCACTCATTATTGTAAGCATCAATACATGCTTCCCTTGAGGGTTAGATAGTAACCACTCCTTATTGTAAGCATCAATACATGCTTCCCTTGAGGGTTAGATAGTAACCACTCCTTATTGTAAGCATCAATACATGCTTCCCTTGAGGGTTAGATAGTAACCACTCCTTATTGTAAGCATCAATACATGCCTCCCTTGAGGGTTAGATAGTAACCACTCCTTATTGTAAGCATCAATACATGCTTCCCTTGAGGGCTAGATAGTAACCACTCCTTATTGTAAGCATCAATACATGCTTCCCTTGAGGGCTAGATAGTAACCACTCCTTATTAAAACTGTCACTCATGACCCAACCCTCAAGTATTTTGAATTATTCACACTTCTTTTCAACATTCAATGGACTTGTTTTCTTGTTTCATTAAATAGCTCTTCACTTGTAGTCTTTATAGGAAAGAATATGGCTATTGATTGAATTGAATTGATTTTTAAAAAAAAACAATGTAAAATTCTCAATGTTTTAAAGAATTCCATTTGAAGATCTCAAGGGAAGAAACGGTTATGTGACATTTTTGTTGTTTTGAAGTTCAAAACTGTACAGATTTATCATTTATTAACCAAATACATTTGAATCTTTCATTGTGTCAGAGAGGTTTTTTTTTCTCCATAAAATCTCATTCAGAACATCCTATTTTCTTAATCCTCTATCAGATAGATTAGATAACTAAAAAATGTTCATTTATCTTTTGAAATATAAAGTTTAACTTCCACTCACATTAAACATACATTATTGTGCTCTTCTGTGCACTATTAGGGAATTTAACTTAATACCTATTTAATGGGTACACCGCTACATTGGTTCCTTCTTAAATATACTTATGAAAGACTGAAAAAAAAATTTATTATTGTTTAATCCTAGACAAGAGAAACTACAGAAGTTTATAAAAGCTCTATGGAAGCCAACAAGATCTGACCTGACACAAATCTACAAACTTGACATTTTTCCTCTCCACAAAGCACAGGAAATATTTGAAAGGTAAAATTATGTTGTGTGGGCAGCCAATATTTGACAGGTAAAATTATTTTGTTAGGGTAGCCAATATTTGAAAGGAAAAATTATTTTGTTAGGGTAGCCAATATTTGAAAGGTAAAATTCTGCAGTTATTGGTCACAAATATTTATCTATGTATTGCATTGAAGCTGATGTGAGGCATGTTGTATCTGATTTTGTGATACATAATCATGACTAATTTTTTAAGGAAAAATCACTTTGGAAAAGGCTGTGATTGAATTTGGAGCATGCTTTGATTTACATGTTTTAATAATATATCATTGTTATTTTTAAAGTATGCAATAATATATTTTAATTAAGAATAATGCCTCCTTTCATTTATTTACATTGTGAACTAAAATTATTTTTCTAACTACTTTCACTTTTATAGGTAATAGCCTTTATAAAAGACAGACAAGTGAATGAAATATGGCTATATAGTCTGAATAGACAAGACAATGACAAAAAGACTAATTCATGTTCAAACCACCCAATGACAAATTACCCATTTTAATGTATGCACAGACCACACCAACCAATGAAAATATCCCATTTAATGTATGCACAGACCAACCAACGAAAAAATCCCATTTAATGTATGCACAGACCAACCAATGAAAATATCTCATTTTATGTATGCACGGACAAACCAATGAAAATAACCTATTTTAATGTATGCACAGACAAAACAATGAAAATAACCTATTTTAATGTATGCACAGACTAGCCATGCGTCATGTGAAGGGATCCAACAAACCAAGGTTGTGTTACAGTACACACTCGGGAAGTTTCTTCAATCCATCTGGACTCAGCATCATAAGAACAGTCAAAGGTAGAACATGATTCAATGTGCAGACACTTATTCTTTTAAATTGTACAGAAATAATTTATTATATTTTTTCATATTACTTAGTAAAAAATATTTTTATTACCATTTCTCAAGCACTTGCCCTAGCAAAGTCCTGAACATAAATAGCCAAATGTCATCATCAAAGTCCTGAACATAAATAGCCAAATTTCATCATCAAAGTCCTGAACATAAATAGCCAAATGTCATCATCAAAGTCCTGAACATAAATAGCCAAATGTCATCATCAAAGTCCTGAACATAAATATCCAAATGTCATCATCAAAGTCCTGAACATAAATAGCCAGATGTCATCATCAAAGTCCTGAACATAAATAGCCAAATGTCATCATCAAAGTCCTGAACATAAATAGCCAGATGTCATCAATAAAACCTCACTTTATGGACATGGCTAGAATCTATTACTGACAACATCATAAGAAAAGGATGTTGGTGGATAGGGCAGATACTTGGTGCCCCCAGATGATGTCTTGAGACAAATATGACAGATGCCCCTGAGGCACACCAGATGATATCTTGAGACAAATATGACAGATGCCCCTGAGGCACACCAGATGATGTCTTGAGACATATATGACAGATGCCCCTGAGGCACACCAGATGATGTCTTGAGACAAATATGACAGATGCCCCTGAGGCACACCAGATGATGTCTTGAGACAAATATGACAGATGCCCCTGAGGCACACCAGATGATGTCCTGAGACAAATATGACAGATGCCCCTGAGACAAATATGACAGATGCCCCTGAGGCACACCAGATGATGTCCTGAGACAAATATGACAGATGCCCCTGAGGCACACCAGATGATGTCCTGAGACAAATATGACAGATGCCCCTGAGGCACACCAGATGATGTCCTGAGACAAATATGACAGATGCCCCTGAGGCACACCAGATGATGTCCTGAGACAAATATGACAGATGCCCCTGAGGCACACCAGATGATGTCCTGAGACAAATATGACAGATGCCCCTGAGGCACACCAGATGATGTCATGAGACAAATATGACAGATGCCCCTGAGGCACACCAGATGATGTCCTGAGACAAATATGAAAGATGCCCCTGAGGCACACCAGATGATGTCCTGAGACAAATATGACAGATGCCCCTGAGGCACACCAGATGATGTCCTGAAAAAAATATGACAGATGCCCCTGAGGCACACCAGATGATGTCCTGAGACAAATATGACAGATGCCCCTGAGGCACACCAGATGATATCTTGAGACAAATATGACAGATGCCCCTGAGGCACACCAGATGATATCTTGAGACAAATGACAATGCCCCTGAGGCACACCAGATGATATCTTGAGATAAATGACAGATGCCCCTGAGGCACACCAGATGATGTCCTGAGACAAATATGACAGATGCGTCTTAGGCACAGCAGATTATATCTTGAGACAAATATGACAGATGCGTCTTAGGCACAGCAGATTATATTTTGAGACAAATATGACAGATGCGTCTTAGGCACACCAGATGATATCTTTAGACAAATATGTCAGATGCAACTTAAGCACACCAGATGATGTCTTGAGACAAATATGACAGATGGCACAGAGGCACAGGAAATAGGGTGACAAAAATACATAGAGACACCATTTAGAAGCAGACACATGAAGTATACAATACACAAGTATACAGTACACGAGTATTCCATACTCAAGTATACCATACACAAGTATATAATACTCAAGTATACAATACATTTGGAAGTGATCCAAAAAATGCAAGCAATGCTCCCATGCAATCAAAAGCAATGGCCATAGCCCCAAGCATATGTGAACTGATTCCTTTAATTGGTCATTGCTTACATGCTTTGTTCAGTGTCCACATTTACATTATGGTCATCTCTGACTTTGTCTGTTCCAGAGCCATGGAGCAGGTGTCGCAGTAAATCAACCGGCCACCTCTACTGGTACAACATCAACACCAACAAATCTGTCTATGAGTGTCCTCCAGAATCCAAGGCAACAGTCAGGTTGGTCAGAACTTGACCTCTTTCTTCTCTCAGAGGGATAATTTTCTTCTTACAGCTAATTGATGTGTATTATATATTACAATTGAAGGAAATAACGCGCCCCCCGCCCCCCAAAAAAAAATGCATAACACCCCTAAACAATAGAAGTGACAATGTGTGAACTTCCCATCTACCAAAAGTAGTTAACTAAAGATACATTCAAGTGATGTTCTTTCCATGACTGCCAATTACAACTAAAACACTCACTACCAACCTCCCCTTCCCAACTCAGTTTATCCTCCTCACACAATGTTCACACCCTGAAATATAGAATCTAATGTTTTACTATATTTACATTTCATTAAATGAATATATTAGACACCAGCAGTGTAGTTGATAAACTCTTATAGTGAAGATGTTGGTAATTTAATGTATATTAGACACCAGCTGTGTAGTTGATAAACTCTTATAGTGAAGATGTTGGTAATTTAATGTATATTAGACACCAGCTGTGTAGTTGATAAACTCTTATAGTGAAGATGTTGGTAATTTAATGTATATTAGACACCAGCTGTGTAGTTGATAAACTCTTATAGTGAAGATGTTGGTCATTGTATGTTTGGATTATCTTTTCTTATACTTGTGTCTTACTTAAAGTTGTGTTTGTTTTACTTAAAGTTGTGTTTGTTTTACTTAAAGTTGTGTTTGTTTTACTTAAAGTTGTGTTTGTTTTACTTAAAGTTGTGTTTGTCTTACTTAAAGTTGTGTTTGTTTTACTTAAAGTTGTGTTTGTTTTACTTAAAGTTGTGTTTGTTTTACTTAAAGTTGTGTTTGTCTTACTTAAAGTTGTCTTTGTTTTACTTAAAGTTGTGTTTGTCTTACTTAAAGTTGTCTTTGTTTTACTTAAAGTTGTGTTTGTTTTACTTAAAGTTGTGTTTGTCTTACTTAAAGTTGTCTTTGTTTTACTTAAAGTTGTGTTTGTTTTACTTAAAGTTGTGTTTGTCTTACTTAAAGTTGTCTTTGTTTTACTTAAAGTTGTGTTTGTCTTACTTAAAGTTGTGTTTGTCTTACTTAAAGTTGTGTTTGTTTTACTTAAAGTTGTGTTTGTTTTACTTAAAGTTGTGTTTGTCTTACTTAAAGTTGTCTTTGTTTTACTTAAAGTTGTGTTTGTCTTACTTAAAGTTGTGTTTGTCTTACTTAAAGTTGTGTTTGTCTTACTTAAAGTTGTGTTTGTTTTACTTAAAGTTGTGTTTGTTTTACTTAAAGTTGTGTTTGTTTTATGCCCTGACTCTCACTGTAACCTAGAGAATTGTGTAGTTTAATTCTTTAACATTAGATCAAAGCCTGGTGTTGCAACTTGAACTTGAACTATCCCTTAACCCGTCGTTCGGTCATGGGGCACCATCGCAAACTGCACACTATCTCACACTATTTGTCCCGGTCCTGTGCTGCCTTTTGAGAGTCACTGAATGACAGGCCCGTCCACTCCTTGATATTGTCTTCCCATTTCTTCCTTTGTCTTCCTCTTTTCCTTCCTCCCTGGACTGTGCCTTGCATATAGTCTTTTCGAGACCTCCAGATCTTGTCACGTGTCCGTACCATCGTAGTTTCCTCTTCTTAATTGAGGTGAGAAGGTCCTCGTAGGGGCCAATGACAGTACTTATTGTGTTGCGGAACGCTTCGTTTGTGATGTGCGCTGTGTAGGAGATGTTTAGTATCTTTCGGAAACATCTCATCTCTAGCGCATTGATTCTTCTTTGGAGGTCTGCAGTGAGCGTCCAAGCCTCACAACCATACAAGAAGACCGACATGGCCAGAGAGCGCATTAGTCGGATCTTTGATCTCAGGGAGAGTTTCTTGCTTTGCCAGATGTGCTTTAGTTTACTCAATGCTTCCATTGTTTGGGCCAATCTGGCAAGAATTTCTGGCTTTGAGCTTCGTCGGATATTATGTCCCCTAGATATTTAAAGGTGGAGACCTCTTCGAGTTTTTGCCCGTTTATCCGAATCTCACTTGTGAATTTTCTATTTGCCATGACCTTGGTCTTTTCTGCATTGATTTCCATGGCGTACGCCTTTGCTGTTTTCACTAGTTTTGCAAGGAATTCTTCCAGTTCGTCCTCGCTGCCAGCTAGGCCATCTATGTCATCGGCGAAGCGTAGGTTGGTTATAATCCTCCCTCCGATGCTGACTGTTCCGACATGGTTTTCTAGCACATCTGTCATAATCCTTTCAAGGAAGAGGTTAAAGAGGATGGGGGAAAGTAAGCATCCTTGTCTGACACCAACAGTGGTCTTGAACCAATCTCCCAGCTTGCTGTTGAAGAGTACTGCGCTGGTTGCTCTGTTGTATAGGTTCTTGATCACTTCAATGAGGTTTGCATTAATGTTGAATTTGTGCATAGTTGCCCACAGCGCCGCATGCCACACTCTGTCAAACGCTTTTTTAAAGTCTATAAAGACATGATAGAGGTCACTCTGGTGTTGGAGATGTTTTTCACAGAGCACTCGCAGGTTAAAGATTTGCTCCGTTGAGCTTCTTCCTGCTCTGAAGCCCGCCTGCTCTTCTGAAATGATTTGCTCTGCTTGTGGTTTCAGTCTGTTTAATATGATCATAAGCATGACTTTGCTGGGATGACTAATCAGGCTGTTTGTACTGTAATTCTGGCACATCTGTAAATTACCCTTCTTTGGGAGTGTGATAACCAGTGATTGCGTCCAGGAGGTTGGCCATTTTCCTGTCTGCCAGATCTAGTTGCACATGTTAGTTAGGATGTTTATTACAGGGTCACCTCCTGCCTGAATCAGTTTGCCTGGAATGTTGTCTGCTCCAGCTGATTTCCCCTTTTTCAATTTTCGTACAGCCAGCTCCACCTCGTCGCGGAGAATAGAATGCATGTCTGTGTTAGTTGACTTTGGGCAGTTGAGCACTGACGCATCGCCTTTGGAGTCTTCATTGTACAGCTCAGAACAGTATTCTGTCCATCTTTGAGAATTTCTTGTTCTTCTGTGATACATTTTACGGATTTATCTTGTATGGTTGAGATACGACCTTGTTTGGATGTCAAGTCTTTAACAATTTTGTAAGCCTTTCTTGAATTGTTCCTTAGTAAATGTTCAAGGTGTTGCAAGGCATTTACTTAAAGTTGTGTTTGTTTTATGTCCTGACTGTCACTGTAACCTACAGAATTGTGTAATTTAATTCTTTAACATTAGATCAAAACCTGGTGTTGCAAGGCATGTACAACATGTTGAGCTCAAATAAACGTTCCATGTGTAAAGCAATATTGTATGTAGATGTTTAGAAAATATACAATTTAAATTTAAACAAAAAAAAGAATTGTAACTTTTGTTGAGTTGTTCATGTATTCATGTGCACTTTATTCAGAGATTGCAAGGCCACCATGCTCCAGTGGCATTGGGATGAAGGGGTCAAAGTTCATGATGATCAAGAGAAGGAGGACCCTGCCCTGGTCAGCAAGTCTCACTTTATGGAACACCTGGACAAGATCAGACAACTCTGAGAGTCTATTAAATCCAGTGATGTATCACTACTAGCTGTATGGTTGACATGTTTTATCAATGTGAAGGAATTTCGAGTACCCAATAATTTTATGTATGTCTGTTCTATTTGCTAATGTAAAGATGGATGTATGTAAAGATGGATGTATGTAAAGATGGATGTGTTTTTGTGTTTTTCATGATGAACTTGTATATGCCATTAATTTGACTTGTATCTTTACTTGATGTTCATTTTAATTACTATTACGGCTAATGAGTTTAAGTTTATATGTTCCAACTGTATACATTTACATTGTTTTTGTGCAAGAAAACTTTTTTTAAAAAGGGTATGACTCACCTAGACTAAATCAAATGTGAATATTATTGTAATTGATTGTTTTAGATGTTTCATAAATTGTGGATTTTTTTTTCCCAGGCATGATTCCGTAAGGTTTTAAAACTATTATTTGTTATTAAACAGCCCTCACATCATTGTCAGAGAATGGTGAATATGAAACAATATTTATTTTTTTATGTTTGATCGTACAAATAATCACCAAAAATAATGAGAAATTTGGATTTAGATTAACGATGTAAAAACCCACATGATAAATAGATTAATAATAAAGGGTTATATCCCATATGTTAAATATGTGACAGTTTCTTCCCTTTATTATCAAGTAGTGTTTACTTAGTTTTTTCAAAAGCCTCCAATTATTGTAAATTATTTGAAGATTTTATGCCTGTTTTTTTTAAATGTATCCCGATTGTATATTTGGAAGATTACTAAATATCTAATTAATTTTTAAGTCTAAGCTCACATTAGTAGAGCAGAGAATCGTTGACTGCAATTTTCTGACTAATCAGTCATGTGTCCCTTCAAAACTGTCATTTTATTATTTGGCAGACTTCTATTACCATACCTTCTTTATATTGAATGTTACAAATACATATAGTTCAACAGATCACAAATCATCAAAAGAAACATAATTTGGGTTAAATCACAATCATTAAAAATTGCAAGAACTTTTGTTTCCTGTAGTATGATGAGTTATTGGCCCCTGATTGACTGAACCTTCTCTTGACTGTACAAGACCTTTGAGTTATCGGCCCCTGATTGCTGAACCACTGAACCTTCTCTGGACTGTACATGACTTAAGATTGTTGATAAAGTTACCATATAGTTGCTGTTTTGAAACAATACTAAAATGTTATATAAAATATGTTCATTACATTTCAACTGAGAAAGTCTTCTATTTTATTGATCATCTTTGATTTTTTAAAGAATTGATTTCAGTCTTTAATCATATGAGTTGTGCCATGTCACTATACATGACTTGTGCCATGTCACTATACATGACTTGTGCCATGTCACTATACATGACTTGTGCCATGTCACTATACATGACTTGTGCCATGTCACTATACATGACTTGTGCCATGTCACTATACATGACTTGTGCCATGTCACTATACATGACTTGTGCCATGTCACTATACATGACTTGTGCCATGTCACTATACATGACTTGTGCCATGTCACTATACATGACTTGTGCCATGTCACTATACATGACTTGTGCCATGTCACTATACATGACTTGTGCCATGTCACTATACATGACTTGTGCCATGTCACTATACATGACTTGTGCCATGTCACTATACATGACTTGTGCCATGTCACTATACATGACTTGTGCCATGTCACTATACATGACTTGTGCCATGTCACTATACATGACTTGTGCCATGTCACTATACATGACTTGTGCCATGTCACTATACATGACTTGTGCCATGTCACTATACTTGACTTGTGCCATGTCACTATACATGACTTGTGCCATGTCACTATACAGTTGTGATGAGATTCAGCTTTGCCTTGTCATTTTTGTCTGTTGTGTGCACCCCAAGTATGGAAGTATGGATTTGTCCAATATCTTTGAATACTGTAAGTTTAGTTTGTAAAACTTTTCATTTTATACAAATAGGGTTGCTTTCTTAGAATGACATCAGTCCACGTGTCAATTAGAACATTGCTTCTCAAAGTGGTGGTCCGTGGACCTGTGCCGGTTCATGGGCCATCCGCTGCCGGTCCGCACTAGTTTTTTAAGAAAGGACAGAAAGATATAATTATAACTAGCGTATCACCCGTCAAAAATGACGGAAGTTTTCAGCTGAAATCTATTTACATTGTATTTTGAAAAATGCACTTTTTTTAGGGCGCCTATGGCGCCCACCTTTTTCAAAAGCCCAACTAACTTGTCCTTGTTTGATAAATACGAAATATTAACTTTCTGAAATGCACACAAAGTATTTTATAATAGGAGTTGTAGGGCACCTACGGCGCCTCCTTTGTTTTTTTATTTTATAATTAACCATCATCAAATCCTCTTTTTACATTGTTCCCTTTTCCAAAATTAAAATATGAGCTAAAACAATGAAGTCATATAATATTTTTTACAGCGCATCTTTAATTTGCACACCTTTTGATGCATTGGTGCAGTAATTTATGCGCTGCTTTCTAAAATTAGTAGCGTCACTGACAGACGAGACCAAGATTGCAAATTATGTATATTGATCCTTTATTTACAACCATTAATAAATTCTAACCCTAAAGAATATGTCAATTTTTTGGCAATAAGCACATAAAATGAAACAAAATAATTACATTTCATTACTACATCTGTACAGGCAAAATAGTTCACCTGTCCTTGGTGCAAAGGAAAAATTCCTGGTGTTCCACCACACTAAAAAGAGCACTGATTTAGAATGAACCCTGTGCAAACTTATTCTCATTTAAACTGCATTGGCAAAAATTATATATTTTTTGTCTTTGGCAGACCAAAGACACTGGTTAGCACTAAGGGAAAAACTCAGTTCTTCAGCTGTGCTTACTTCCCTGTTATATGACCATTGAGATAACGTCAGGCATGAAGTAAACAACTGGAACTTTAACTCACGTACTTACTCCTGAGATGACGTCCTGGAACTTTGAACATCTTTGTACCATCCATTACTTTCAAACTATTCAATTAAAAAGTAATGTCTTTATGAGACCACCTCCTTGGACATAACACACCTCTTGATTTGATACCACCTCTATTGATAGAACAACACCCCCTAGACATAGATCACATCCATAGATTGAACAACACCTAGACAAAGACCACATCCATAGATTGAACAACACCTAGACAGATCACATCGATAGATTGAACAACACCTAGACAGATCACATCCATAGATTGATGAACAACACCTGGACATAGACCACATCCATAGATTGAACAACACCTAGACATAGACCAACTCCATAGATTGAACAACACCTGGACATAGACCACATCCATAGATTGAACAACGCCTGGACATATCACATCCATAGATTGAACAACACCTGGACATAGACCACATCCATAGATTGAACAACACCTAGACAAATCACATTCATAGATTGAACAACACCTAGACAGATCACATTCATAGATTGAACAACACCTAGACAGATCACATCCATAGATTGAACAACACCTAGACAGATCACATCCATAGATTGAACAACACCTATACATATACCACATCAATAGATTGAACAACACCTAGACAGATCACATCATAGATTGAACAACACCTAGACAGATCACATCATAGATTGAACAACACCTAGACAGATCACATCCATAGATTGAACAACACCTATACATAGACCACATCGATAGATTGAACAACACCTAGACAGATCACATACATAGATTGAACAACACTGACATAGACCATATCGATAGATGAACAACACCTAGACCATATCGATAGATTGAACAACACCTAGACAAATCACATTCATAGATTGAACAACACCTAGACAGATCACATTCATAGATTGAACAACACCTAGACAGATCACATCCATAGATTGAACAACACCTGGACATAGACCACATCCATAGATTGAACAACACCTAGACAGATCACATTCATAGATTAAACAACACCTAGACAGATCACATCTAAGATTGAACAACACCTAGACAGATCACATCTATAGATTGAACAACACCTATACATAGACCACATCGATAGATTGAACAACACCTAGACAGATCACATACATAGATTGAACAACACCTGGACATAGACCATATCGATAGATTGAACAACACCTAGACCATATCGATAGATTGAACAACACCTAGACAAATCACATTCATAGATTGAACAACACCTAGACAGATCACATTCATAGATTGAACAACACCTAGACAGATCACATCCATAGATTAAACAACACCTAGACAGATCACATCCATAGATTGAACAACACCTAGACAGATCACATCCATAGATTGAACAACACCTAGACAGATCACATCCATAGATTGAACAACACCTGGACATAGACCACATCCATAGATTGAACAACACCTAGACAGATCACATTCATAGATTGAACAACACCTAGACAGATCACATTCATAGATTGAACAACACCTAGACAGATCACATCCATAGATTGAACAACACCTGGACATAGACCACATCGATAGATTGAACAACACCTAGACAGATCACATTCATAGATTGAACAACACCTAGACAGATCACATCCATAGATTGAACAACACCTAGACAGATCACATCCATAGATTGAACAACACCTAGACATAGACCACATTCATAGATTGAACAACACCTAGACAGATCACATCGATAAATTGAACAACACCTAGACAGATCACATACATAGATTGAACAACACCTAGATATAGATCACATCCATAGATTGAACAACACCTAGACAGATCACATACATAGATTGAACAACACCTCTATACATAGACCACACCCATATATTGAACAACACCTAGACATAGACCACCTCCATTGATAGAACCACACCCCTAGACATAGACCACCTCCATTAATTAAAATACACCCCTGGACGTCAGAGCAACTCCTTTGTCTACCACATAAGTCACACACAGTGGGCCCACCACATAGCTCAGTACCGGTACTGGTCAGTCCCGATTTTGCCAATGTAACCATCTCCTTCAGCTCACAAGGAATCAACGACTGTTTCAAACAATGACGTTAAGGGCCGTCCACAAATGACGTCACGCACCTAGGGGGGGTCCACACATGTGTGACGAGGGGGGAGGTGGTTTTTGAGAACTGTGACGTCACATCAAAACTACAAACTTTAAATAAAAGTTCCACTTAAATATTTTATTGCTTACAATATGACGTTTTACATGGCTTCACGCGTGTTACAATATTAGAGTGCAGCCTTACTCTAAATACATACTCAAATTTAAATTACAAAAAAGTGATTTGAAACATGCACTTTACAAATATAAAATACATATTTTATATGAGGGGGGATGTAAGTTTTTGTGACGAAAAGGGGGGGGGGTGAAAAATCGGTCAAAATGGCGTGACGTCATTTATGGACGGCCCCTTACGCGTACACCTGCACCGCCCCACCCCTGCCTCCATTCGTTAGTAGTAATCATCTCTTTGTGAATAAAACATTCATTTGAAACCTTAAGGCGGTGTTTACTTCAACAAGACGAATGTCATTCTGTCTGATAAATTAAGCAGCCATGTTGTATTTTTCCCACAAGACGAGTTGTAAATTATACGTAACCCTCTCATTGCAGGAGAACGATGGCTACAGCTTGACAAACACAGTAATATATTAGCTTTATTTGCCCGAACTGGCTTCTTAGAAAAACAAATTGCGTGTTCATTTTTAATCGACAAGGATACAGCCTCATCCAGGGGCGTGACTAGGGGTAAGATAGAGTTAAGATTAGTGCCGCCCTCTCCAAGAGTTAAGTAGGATAGAATTAAGGTTAGTGTTAGTTGTATTTTCTCACATGCACACAGATAAAATACGAAACTAACATCTGAATGTGGTTTCCAAGCGCGCTAGGCGCTAAGAAAGAACATAGAAACATTCAACAACTTAACAGTTACGATGACAGGACATGGAACCATGGAGCCCTATATAGGAAGATCCTGGAGGAGTCCACGAGTTATGTAATCTTGTCCGTATCATTCAAGCTGAGTAGCTACACGAGAAGTTTGTATAGCTTACATAAAACATGTTCTGCTTCTTTTTTACATTACATGACTTAATAAATCCATGATTATATCAAATGATTAGACCAAATGTAAAATAATATTTTAAATGACGTGTCAAGTCTCGAAGTGGTCAGTCCCAACACTTCTGCCGCCCCCCTCCCTAGGGGTATCAAGTTGTCTGCTACATCCTGTGGGAAGGACATCAAACCTCTACTCCAGTTAACTTCCATGGTCTCATTATTAGTGCCACCTTGATCCAACTATTAGTCTCACTATTGGTGACGCTGTAATGGTCATCGTTGGTCTCACTATTGGTGTCGCTGTCATGGCCATCGTTTGTCTCACTATTGGTGTCGCTGTCATGGCCATCGTTGGTCTCACTATTGGTGTCGCTGTCATGGCCATCGTTGGTCTCACTATTGGTGTCGCTGTCATGGCCATCGTTTGTCTCACTATTGGTGTCGCTGTCATGGCCATCGTTGGTCTCACTATTGGTGTCGCTGTCATGGCCATCGTTGGTCTCACTATTGGTGTCGCTGGCATGACCATCGTTGGTCTCACTATTGGTGTCGCTGTCATGGCCATCGTTTGTCTCACTATTGGTGTCGCTGTCATGGCCATCGTTTGTCTCACTATTGGTGTCGCTGTCATGGCCATCGTTGGTCTCACTATTGGTGTCGCTGTCATGGCCATCGTTGGTCTCACTATTGGTGTCGCTGTCATGGCCATCGTTTGTCTCACTATTGGTGTCGCTGTCATGGCCATCGTTGGTCTCACTATTGGTGTCGCTGTCATGGCCATCGTTTGTCTCACTATTGGTGTCGCTGTCATGGCCATCGTTGGTCTCACTATTGGTGTCGCTGTCATGGCCATCGTTGGTCTCACTATTGGTGTCGCTGGCATGACCATCGTTGGTCTCACTATTGGTGTCGCTGTCATGGCCATCGTTTGTCTCACTATTGGTGTCGCTGTCATGGCCATCGTTTGTCTCACTATTGGTGTCGCTGTCATGGCCATCGTTTGTCTCACTATTGGTGTCGCTGTAATGGCCATCGTTTGTCTCACTATTGGTACAACAATCGGTCTTCCTACTGGTTTCACTGTTGTTTCAACTGTTTTTTTTTGTTTTTTTGGTGGGGGGGTGGGGGGGCACACCTAACATTTATTAGTTCAGACCATTGCTCAAATTGTTAGTGTTCTTTTTTTCCCCCATTAAAATTATAAATGTTTGTCACCTGGAGACATTGAACACCCGGCCCAGAGCAGGAGGGGGGTGGGGGAACTAAAAGCTGCTTTCTGCCGCCCTCCCCGCCCCCGTTTCGACGCCCATTTGATCCCAAATGCAATGATTGATGAACATGCCAAGAGGAGTGGGGGGGGGAGGTGGACTGTAAGCCGTACAGGACATCTTGAAACAAGCCGTCCCCAAATTACCGTCTTTACCTCAAGGGAGAGAACTGGTGTCACATGGACACAACTGATGCGAGACACTCGACACCACTGTTGCGCACCAAAATAGCCGGTATCCATGACAACGGAGAAGAGGAGCTCCAGGAGTATTATTATCATATTAAGTGATGACGTATGGCGTCTGTCACCGGTACGAGAATTATGCACGTGCCGTTCCAAACGAGACAGGTTGCGATGGCCACGCCCAGATTAGGATTATTCTAATTAAGCCTTAACGGGTCGGATTATCTTTAGAAACTTTCTCCTCTGTGGTGTTGACCATGAACAAAAACATATTTAAAATTTCGGGCTGCTGCTCTGGTGATGGGGGTGCGGTGGGCTATGTGGTGAGGTGGTTGGGGAATTGAGGTTTTCTGGAAATAATGGAATATTTAACGACACATTATAATTAAACTTCTGGATGCTTTGAAGACTCTGATTTAATCTTATTAAATTATAAATGTGTTACTTTGGAATTGTCCCAGACGAATAGCCTACACAAAGCTTTGTCTCACTTAATTTTATGTTGTAATAAATAGAAAATAATTCTTAATTTTCATTTAAAAAATATAATTATTTGTTTAAAAACAATAAAACTATGCTTTTTAAAAAATAGGTGTTAGCCAAATTACATGTAGACTATAGTTTCAGTTCAAAGTGGAATGTTTGCTTTTATGTTATCGCATATTAAATTAATAATTAACTCGCATATTTTTTACATATAATTTATATAACTTAATTTTGTTACAGTAAATATTTATCTTACTCCACACTCCACTCAATTCTTCTTAATGTAAAGTAATGAAACTGACAATTATAAATTTTTAAATCATTTATATTAACTCGTGGTGTCTGCTTGCTTGAGTGGCGAAATAACTTTGGATCGATTTTTAACAAACTTCCTCGCAAGCTAGCGAGCTGAAATTTTGCAGGCAGTTTCGTACCGATGATAAAAACGATGTATAAAAATTTCAGATCGATCGCATGTACTGTAATTAAATTATTGAATTTTTAGATTATTTTATTTATCTCTATGTATAATGTTATTTTTTGAGATAGAGTGTCGCCGTGTGTATTATATTGAACAACCTTTCTGTCGCGCAATAAGGTGCGTATTTTATTGACAACACTTTTTTAAAACATATTCCTGATCAGTGCGCATTATTTTTTTATATTAAACATGTTTTACGACACATAACTACCATTTTGTATTTTTGGATGGTCTTGCGCTGCGTATTATAACAAACAATATTTAGTTTTGTCTCGCTCATAAAGGATTTATAGTTTTAAAAAACTTGTTTTTTACGGGTTTTATAAATTTTTATTTGAATATTTATAAGTTTCTTTTTTAATTAATGATAAATTAGTGGTAGTTTTTTTTTAAATAAATAGTGAATGTGAAAAGGGAGCGGCTAGTTAAAATTGCTTTTAAAATGACTCCCAACATAATGCACGCCCTGTCATTTAACGGCACCCTGTCCACTACTCTCCCTGACATTTAACGGCACCCTGTCCACTACTCTCCCTGACATTTAACGGCACCCTGTCCACTACTCTCCCTGACATTTAACGGCACCCTGTCCACTACTCTCCCTGACATTTAACGGCACCCTGTCCACTACTCTCCCTGACATTTAACGGCACCCGGTCCACTACTCTCCCTGACATTTAACGGCACCTGGTCCACTACTCTCCCTGACATTTAACGGCACCTGGTCCACTACTCTCCCTGACACCAAAAACCATTCATTAAAGACAACACCTGGGTCCCAGCTCCCAAGGTCACAGCAACCTGAGCTCAGTGTGGACACCGCAAGACATTGGCCTCAAAACATTACAAATAACTACTCACAGGTAGCCCTGACAAGCAGTGGCGTAACTAGGGGGTTGCAGGGGGGACATATGTCCCCGGGCGCCTCGTCAGGGGGCACCAAACTGAGTATTAAAACTAATTATTTTATTTTATTTTGATGTCAACTTATGTATCACAAATACGTTTGCAAGATTAAATTTTGCAGCTCAAAAATATCTTCATTACAAACCAATAGGCAAACATGATTTGGCGCCCCCATTGAGCAGTAAAAGCTCAAATTCAATTGGAAAAACAACGTTGGTTCGATATTTTCATAGGAATAATTTAGTGTATTAAGTTTCTAGTTTCACAAAATTTGGCACTGCGTGGTCATGAGGAACACCTGAATAAGAACGAGGTTAAAAATATTGGGAAATTTCTCTCTGTGATCAAACTCGTTGCTCAATATGATCAACTGTTTAAAAAAAACTACAACTTGCCCGAGAAAATCCTGGTTTAGTATCTTATTTATCACCAGAGATGCAAAATGAATTGATTAACCTGCTTACATCGACTTTAAGGAATCAGCTGTTTAGTGAAATCAGAAGGAAAAAAAAACAGTACTTCGGTATCTTACTTGACTCAACACCCGATCTAGGACACAGGGAACAGCTTACTCAAGTCATCAGACTTGTGGGTGTGGATTTTCAAACTAAAAAAGTAACCTTCAAAGAATCATTCTTAGGTTTTGTTCAGATACTTTCCAAAGACGCAGCAAACCTTGAAAGAGTTATCGTAGTGAAACGGGAATCTGATTACATACCTCTAGCCCAGTGGCCCCCAACCTTTTTAACGCCACGGACCACTAAAAGTTTGATAATTTTACCGCGGCCCACTAACCGTATTGGGGGTATGGTTGGGGGGGGGAATGTGTTTGGGGGGGGGGTGAGTGCGGCTGCGTTGATTGTCTATACAGGTATTTTAGATTGTTTTGATTTTATAGTTTTAATTTAATTGTACTTAAACATGCCTTCAAAATATTATACAGTTACACAAAAAGTGAAATAAACATTATTTAATATTTTAATTTACTAGAATGTTAAATCAATGAGAACCCTGAGCGTGTTTCTTTGCAACGAGATGGTTCCATCTGGGGCTAAGGGAGGCAATGACACCCGAAGTGTGCTGCTTATGTCCATTTTATTCCGCTTCTTTGTCTTCGTTGCTGTCACGGCAGAAAACCCCTCTTCTTAGAGATAGGATTTCGGAGATGGCAATATGGATTTAATGCTTTGGTGGCCATCTCAGGATATTCCGCCATGACTTTTATTCAGAAGACTGGAAGAGTTGTTTTCTCGAACGTAGTTTTAAGGCCACCGTCATTTGCAATCTCGAGCAGTTCAACTTCTTGTTGCACAGTCATGCTAGATTCGCCTGGTTTGTTGACAAATGGGTCACGGATCCATTCCCTGCCAGTTAGTGGGTCTTTGTGGTTGGGAAGTAGCGCTCAAACTCTTTTAAAAGCAAAGACAAGTGATCGTGCACCAACTGGGACAAAGACAAGTGATCGTGCACCAACTGGGACAAAGACAAGTGATCGTGCACCAACTGGGACAAAGACAAGTGATCGTGCACCAACTGGGACAAAGACAAGTGAACGTGCACCAACTGGGACAAAGACAAGTGATCGTGCACCAACTGGGACAAAGACAAGTGATCGTGCACCAACTGGGACAAAGACAAGTGATCGTGCACCAACTGGGACAAAGACAAGTGATCGTGCACCAACTGGGACAAAGACAAGTGATCGTGCACCAACTGGGACAAAGACAAGTGATCGTGCACCAACTGGGACAAAGACAAGTGATCGTGCACCAACTGGGACAAAGACAAGTGATCGTGCACCAACTGGGACAAAGACAAGTGATCGTGCACCAACTGGGACAAAGACAAGTGATCGTGCGTCAACTGGGACAAAGACAAGTGATCGTGCACCAACTGGGACAAAGACAAGTGATCGTGCACCAACTGGGACAAAGACAAGTGATCGTGCACCAACTGGGACAAAGAGTGTTCAGGCTCAGTCTCGCCTAGAATCCCCTCTAACGTTTGAAACATATCCAAATTGCCTTTGTTCACTCGCCGTTCCCACAATGTTGTTTTTCTTAACATGTGAATTTCATTGACGCTATAAGTCTAAGGAATTATTTAAAACTTAAAGCATAAAAATGTATTAAATAATTTAAATTTACTTGATATCTGTTTTTGATATAAGTAACACTCTTGGAATAATAACGATAACGTCACCAGAAGACACTTTCGAATCCCGCCGTTGATGAGATATCAATGAAATTTAGGAACACAAAAACGAAATAGGAAAAAGCGGAAATAGAAGTAGTAAAATCACGCACAACAAAAGAGCGCCTACATAAAAGCGCCGTGATAAGAACGCCGACATAAGAGCGCCGACACAGAGCGCAAAGATTGAGTGTAGGCGGTTCTCCTTTCTGCGCTAATGTATCATTTATGTTCTTTGGACGAGGTGCCGCCAAAACGGGTAGCAAGCTTTTCCATCTTGTATGTGGAAAGACGCACAATCCCTAGAGAAATACACTTTTTTTTTAAAATGTAAATAATTTAATGTTCCTTTGCTCGCGGACCACCAGGCACATCTCCGTGGACCACTAGTGGTCCGTGGACCCCAGGTTGGGGACCACTGCTCTAGAGTACAAAAGGGTTGGGAACCCCTGTTCTATTTCATTTAAATTCCAGATGCTTTGAAAATGAACCAAATAAATCTTAAAATTTCAAAATTTTCTTGGGGGCTCATTGAGCTCCAAGGATCTGTGGCCCGAGAAGGGGCGCAGACTTTGTGTCATGTCCACGGGCGCAGATGACCCTAGCTACGCCATTGCTGACAAGAGGACGTATAAATCACTGGAATATATATATTTGAACCGCCACTATGTGTCAATCACTGGCAGATGTGCTAATCAAATGCGTGATTAAAGTTAAAGGTATTTTTAATTCATTTATTAAGATCTGTATTCGACATTTCTTATATCAAAAACATACTGAGCACAAAGTGCAACTATAACAATATTTAAAGACGACACCAGCAAAACTATGTATTGAACACGATGTTCGTTCGTCCGTCGATACGACGAGGACCACTCTAGTCATCCGAGGGTTGTCTGTGCGTGCGCAGATGGCTGATTAGGCCGATCCTTGCACGAAAGGTTCGGGAACAGAAGGGACAGGGGACGAGTGCGACATCTCCTGGAGGGTTGACAGCATGGGCCTTTCGGGCTTGCCTCTTCTTTTCAGCGGCGGTGATCCGGTTTGCCTCGCATGACCCGGCACCTTCGTGGATGGAAGAGCGCCAGGTGGATCGGTCCATTGCAGCTCGTTCCCACGTGTCTGGATTGATGGCAAACGCTTTCATTGAGGCTTTTAGTGTGTCTTTGAAGCGTTTCTTTTGCCCACCGTGGGACCGCTGGCCATACTGGAGCTCACCATAGAAGATTCTCTTTGGCAGTCTCTCGTCTGGCATTCGGACAACGTGCCCTGCCCAGCGAAGCTGGGTCTGCATCAGGAGGGTGAAGATGCTGGGGAGACCTGCCCTGGTCAGTACCACTGTGTCTGGAATTTTGTTCTGCCACTTTATGCCGAGAATCTTCCTGAGGCTTGTCATATGAAAGTGGTTAAGCTTTCTTGCATGGCGCTGATAAACAGTGAACACGATACAAGTTACAGAAAACACCATATCACATTGCACCAGAGGCAAAATACAGTTGGACCTCGCTAAGTCGATTTCAAAGGGACCCGCAAAAAAACTCCACTTACGGAGTTTTCGAGTTAGGGAAAGTGGTGTAACAGGCGCAGACTTTTGCCGGGACCTAACAATTAATTTGATATATAGAGGTTTTAGACTTAGGGAATTTCGACTGAACGAGGTTCGACTGTACAACATTAATAGAGTTCACCAAACAAAAATGGAGGGCAGAATACAACATGTTATAAAAGCCGTCATATACGATATTATAGAGGACAAAATGTGGGTGATTGCAGTCGTATACGATATTATAGAGGACAAAATGTGGGTGATTGCAGTCGTATACGATATTATAGAGGACAAAATGTGGGTGATTGCAATCAGAAATTAATTAATTTTTATTAGTTTATTTGTTTTTGCTCTATTTGTTCTTTGGAGAAGGCTCTTTGCCGAAACGATCGTTGTTTCGTGACGTCTTGTCAGGCTCATACATACATACATACATACCGTTTTTGGATGTTACACCATACAATATTCATAATCACATAATGAAGAAATAAAAGTTCAATATGTGTATGTTTTCAATATATTAGTAATTCAGAGATCATCATTTCAAAATAGGAGTCATCCAAAGAACTTAAATTTCAGTTATCCTTGATTTCTTGTTTTTCTCATTTAGTCCATTAAAGACTTCTCATTTTCACGAAGAATACAGAAAGTCACCATATCTTTTAGCGGGTCAAAAGTGATTTCTGCATGTACATTGAATAGATGTGTTGTTATTGTAGTTCACCAAGGTTCTTTTCTACAATCTACAAGATTCGATTGCGCTACCAGAAGCTATAACATATTATTAAACTTCGGAATGTTCTTTATTTAATCATTTTATTTATTTGTGTGCATGTTTTAATAAATTGTTTTAAAAATTATGTTTTCAACAACGAATTTTAATGTACGCGCTTTCGCCACTGTTTGCCAAAAACAAAATACCGGTAACCCTTGCTTAACAAAAAGCGCAAAGACAAAGATAGATAGTACAAAGTAAACAATCAAAATGGCCTATTTAGCTTGTAGTTTTAAAAAATTTGTACCATTTTTTTACACAAAAGCGGGGTACACACATTTAATACTATTCTCTTAGAGGTGGGAGTGGTCGGCTTATGAACGAACGGACGGGGTATAGAACGGGGTATAGAACGGGGTATAGAACGGGGTTATAGAATGGGGTATTAGAACGGGGTATAGAACAGGGTATAGAACGGGGTATTAGAACGGGGTATAGAACGGGGTATAGAACGGGGTTTAGAACGGGGTATAGAACGGGGTATTAGAACGGGGTATAGAACGGGGTATTAGAACGGGGTATAGAACGGGGTATTAGAACGGGGTATAGAACGGGGTATTAGAACAGGGTATAGAACGGGGTATTAGAACGGGGTATAGAACGGGGTATAGAACGGGGTATAGAACGTGGTATAGAACGGGGTATAGAACGGGGTATAGAACGGGGTATAGAACGGGGTATAGAACGGGGTATAGAACGGGGTATTAGAACGGGGTATAGAACGGGGTATTAGAACGGGGTATAGAACGGGGTATAGAACGGGGTATTAGAACGGGGTATAGAACGGGGTATTAGAACGGGGTATAGAACGGGGTATAGAACGGGGTATAGAACGAGTATATACGGTATTTTAAAACTTACTGAGAACTCGAAAGATTCACCAAACTCACTTTCTGCTGCAAATTAGTCAAAGCAGTACTGCTCGTCAGGTCAATGAATTGATTTAAATTCCATGTTGGTAAATTTAATGAGTCAATGTGTGCAAGAAACGGACTGGAAACACACGGAAAAACTCTCAATGTTTTAATCACCAAAGTAGAAGTTAAATTGATCCTGGAGTGATTGAACATGGCTAGAAATAAAATTTATCAACAGTTGTTTATTTTTTCTATTTTTTTTTGTTTCTCGGTGAATTCCTACAATTGACCAAACGTGTCTAAGTTAGCCTAAAATATTCTTGTTTTTCAAAGATAAAGCTTTTTCAAAACTTTGTGACTCAGAGTAATTAAGTGTGTCTGCTTTACTTGCAGAGGAGATGAATTAGATTTATTCAGTTCTTCAAAATTTGCGGGGGACAATAAACTCTGATCTGGGTTGATCATTGACTATGACGCATATAAACCCGAAGAGCGAATATCTTCATCATACCGTCGGCAATTCGTATTTTTGTCTTCAGAGCTGCATTTAATTCACACATGGATTGTGAGGGTGAGTCGGAGGAATCATTGTTGTCCTTATGTTCGGTTGTGTTATTTATTAGAAATGTATCCATTCCATATTATGTTTAATCAATTTAATTAATTTATTACTTATATAATTGTAATATTAATTTAAGGCTTATTTACTAAACGTTTAAAAATATATATATGTCTGATTCTCATGATAACAATTATAGTATTCTAGAATATAGTGTGATATCATGTAATTTCCGGTAAAGCTTAAGGTAAAAATAGAACCAAAACATATTATTTTCGGCGCTATCGCCATTGAGTGATTAAAACTAATCAATATGTATTTAAAAGGTAACAACGTTTATAGCTTTTAGTGTTTTTAATTTTAAAAATTAAAATTTCATCCTCTGCTTGCGGACCACCAGGGACAGGTTGAGAACCACTGTTCTAAAGCACAATGCTGGAAATATTTTGGTGGCCTGTTCTCTGCTGGTGGGAGAAATGTAGACGAAGATTGAGTTTATTGTCAGCTGTGTCTCACCGCTCAGCAGTCATTGGGTGACAAGGGTCACATTTCAAAAGTAACCAATTTTGCCGCAATTACATCAAGTGGCAATATGAATCTTCACTTAAGTGTCAAGCACAATGTGTCAGTACAAAGTCAAGAAAAGTCAAATAAAATTTTGGGATAGTTCCGTAAGTATGGAGAAGGCAACAGTCAATGTCACGCAACATCAAGTCATGAACTGACAAGAGATATCGTTATCTGGTTCTGTAGAGACTTGCTCGACTATTTGAACATGTGAATAAAGATGGTTTTGTTGACTTCTTCAAAATTAATTGCCCACCTCTCAACATACCGGCACCTGTAACACTTGCTGGAACAGCCCTGGATGATGTTTACGAATATTTCGTAATCAGCCGAAAATCAACCGCAAATGTCAATTTATGGAGAAATCCGGCTAATCCGGATATCAGCCGAAAAATTATGTCAGCCAGCTTAAATTTAAAAAAAAATTGACTGGCAGGTCTAATTGGACGTACTTGTGAGACTACGTGTGAGACTACGTGTGGACGTACTTGACAGACGACGTTTGGACGTACTTGTGAGAATACGATTGGACGTACTTGTGAGACTACGTGTGGACGTACTTGTGAGACTACGTGAGGACGTACTTGTGAGACTACGTGAGGACGTTACTTTCTATCTATCTATTCCATCTATACGATTGATGTTTCCTTTGATCACACATATAAATATAAAATTTAGTCAAGGGTAAATGAACAAATAAAACATTCCTTCACAGTACAGCTGGACCAATAGCGTGATACTAATGTAACCATCAAACATTATTTCACAACACAGCTGGACCAATAGCGTGATACTAATGTAACCATCAAACATTATTTCACAACAGTAGCACTAGTGTGTTACTAATGTTACACGAAACGGTCAGATATAATGTATACTCTTACTTTGACAGACAAGCCTCTATGATGGAGACGACTCGTCGGGTAGGTGCGTGTATGCGTGTATGTCTATGAAATGAGGGGACCTTTGGTACAGCGGTTCTCATATTGTGATCGTGGGGGTGGGGGGGTCGGGAGACAACTGCTTTGGTGGGGGGGGGGAAGAAATTTCTTGAATAAATTCTACACTAAAAGAAAGTCTCTCGGGTTATCGCATCTGATCGTGGTAACATGCGGATGAGCGAAATTACATTTATTAAAAGAAAGTACAATGTATCGTTATTTTTTAAAAAAATAGACTTCCTCTGCAGAAAGAAGTAGGACATCGCATCGCAATCATTTCTGTACGTGTAAATGTAATGCATTTTTTAATGTTTAATAGATACTAATCTATTAAATCCGTCATGTTTTAGCAGTAAAAACCAACGCCAATAGTCTTACCGCAACTTTTAAATATTACATGAAGAACTTCCTTTAATGTAGTGTAATCAGTTGTATTGAATTTTACATGAAGAACTTCCTTTAATGTAGTGTAATCAGTTGTATTAAATATTACATGAAGAACTTCCTTTAATGTAGTGTAATCAGTTGTATTAAATATTCAACAATATGTTACTTCATGAGTTGTTTTTTCAACTTTACTTATGTTTACCCACTTTTGTTGTAACTACTAGTACTACTATAATGTGACATTGTGTGTAGCAACATGGACAAAATATGGGTTAAACGGCAATCAGACTTAGAGTTAAATAAATATTTATTAAGATGCTATTTAAACATCGTATGTTTAGGCCCGACAAGACGTCTCAGAGAAGTGACATGACTGTCATATTACAGTGTGAGTATTGACATGACTGTCATATTACATTGTAAGTATTGACATGACTGTCATATTACAGTGTGAGTATTGACATGACTGTCATATTACATTGTCAGTATTGACATCACTGTCATATTACATTGTCAGTATTGACATGACTGTCATATTACATTGTCAGTATTGACATGACTGTCATATTACATTGTCAGTATTGACATGACTGTCATGTGACATGTTAAAAAAAACTCACTGCCTACGGCTGTGTTACCATAATTTGGATTGGAAATCATTCCGCAACAGGGGGTTCACGAGAATTCTATGCCTTTTTAAGATGTTCATGGACTTTTGAACAATGGAGAGCCCCTGCTCTAGTAGACTCCTCCACGAGTTGTGATGCAAGATTTGAGAACCTCTGTTCTAGTAGACTCCTCCACGAGTTGTGATGCAAGATTTGAGAACCTCTGTTCTAGTAGACTCCTCCACGAGTTGTGATGCAATATTTGAGAACCTCTGTTCTAGTAGACTCCTCCACGAGTTGTGATGCAAGATTTGAGAACCTCTGTTCTAGTAGACTCCTCCACGAGTTGTGATGCAAGATTTGAGAACCTCTGTTCTAGTAGACTCCTTCGCGAGTTGTGATGCAAGATTTGAGAACCTCTGTTCTAGTAGACTCCTCCACGAGTTGTGATGCAAGATTTGAGAACCTCTGTTCTAGTAGACTCCTCCACGAGTTGTGATGCAAGATTTGAGAACCTCTGTTCTAGTAGACTCCTCCACGAGTTGTGATGCAAGATTTGAGAACCTCTGTTCTAGTAGACTCCTCCACGAGTTGTGATGCAAGATTTGAGAACCTCTGTTCTAGTGACTCCTCCACGCTCCTCCACGAGTTGTGATGCAAGATTTCATTAGCAGCAGTTAAACGAAAGGCAATTTCAACAAAAAGGAAATTTAAATAATGGCAATTGGGGTGGGTGTCGGCGTCAGCGTTTGACACGAACATTATAACAAAATGTCTTGATAACATAGTTACTAAAGGTAACATCAACATGATGACGTGTACAAAGTCAAACGTTTCTTTATTTCACACGGACAGTCATTTAAAAGCTGTTTTGTGTGTGTGTGTGTGGAGGGGGGGGGGTAGTTATTTAACAAACTAGCGCTAATGGTGAGTGATCGTAAAACGCGCGAAAGCGTCAAATGCCGAGACATACGTCGAGTTTCATAACATGAAAGACAGAAAGAGGTTAGGGCGGGGGGGGGGAGATGTCAGAGAAAAGAGTATGGGCAAAAGAGAAGGGGGGGGTGATTTAGCAAGGAAGAGAGGGAAGACGACCGATAGGAAGAGAGGGAAGACGACAGATAGGAAGAGAGGGAAGACGACCGATAGGAAGAGAGGGAAGACGACAGATAGGAAGAGAGGGAAGACGACAGATAGGAAGAGAGGGAAGACGACAGATAGGAAGAGAGGGAAGACGACAGATAGGAAGAGAGGGAAGACGACAGATAGGAAGAGATGGAAGACGACAGATAGGAAGGGAGACGACAGATAGGAAGGGAAGACGACAGATAGGAAGAGAGGGAAGACGACAGATAGGAAGAGATGGAAGACGACAGATAGGAAGAGAGGGAAGACGACAGATAGGAAGAGAGGGAAGACGACAGATAGGAAGAGAGGGAAGACGACAGATAGGAAGAGAGGGAAGACGACAGATAGGAAGAGAGGGAAGACGACAGATAGGAAGGGAAGATGACAGATAGGAAGAGAGGGAAGACGACAGATAGGAAGAGAGGGAAGACGACAGATAGGAAGAGAGGGAAGACGACAGATAGGAAGAGAGGGAAGACGACAGATAGGAAGAGAGGGAAGACGACCGATAGGAAGAGAGGGAAGACGACAGATAGGAAGAGAGGGAAGACGACAGATAGGAAGAGAGGGAAGACGACAGATAGGAAGAGAGGGAAGACGACAGATAGGAAGAGAGGGAAGACGACAGCTGGGAAGAGAGGGAAGATGACAGATAGGAAGAGAGGGAAGACGACAGATAGGAAGAGAGGGAAGACGACAGATAGGAAGAGAGGGAAGACGACCGATAGGAAGAGAGGGAAGACGACAGATAGGAAGAGAGGGAAGACGACAGATAGGAAGAGAGGGAAGACGACAGATAGGAAGAGAGGGAAGACGACAGATAGGAAGAGAGGGAAGACGACAGATAGGAAGAGAGGGAAGACGACAGATAGGAAGAGAGGGAAGACGACAGATAGGAAGAGAGGGAAGACGACCGATAGGAAGAGAGGGAAGACGACAGATAGGAAGAGAGGGAAGACGACGATAGGAAGAGAGGGAAGACGACAGATAGGAAGAGAGGGAAGACGACAGATAGGAAGAGAGGGAAGACGACAGATAGGAAGAGAGGGAAGACGACCGATAGGAAGAGAGGGAAGACGACAGATAGGAAGAGAGGGAAGACGACCGATAGGAAGAGAGGGAAGACGACAGATAGGAAGAGAGGGAAGACGACCGATAGGAAGAGAGGGAAGACGACAGATAGGAAGAGAGGGAAGACGACAGATAGGAAGAGAGGGAAGACGACAGATAGGAAGAGAGGGAAGACGACAGATAGGAAGAGAGGGAAGACGACAGATAGGAAGAGAGGGAAGACGACCGATAGGAAGAGAGGGAAGACGACAGATAGGAAGAGAGGGAAGACGACAGATAGGAAGAGAGGGAAGACGACCGATAGGAAGAGAGGGAAGACGACCGATAGGAAGAGAGGGAAGACGACAGATAGGAAGAGAGGGAAGACGACAGATAGGAAGAGAGGGAAGACGACAGATAGGAAGAGAGGGAAGACGACCGATAGGAAGAGAGGGAAGACGACAGATAGGAAGAGACATTGTTAGAGAGTGGAAGAAAGGGGACTAAAAGAAAGAATAATGAAAGTCATGACTGTAACTGGAAACTAGGACTTCACCTTTGGGAGGTTGCTTGCCAGGTGGCGCATGGGAGGGAAATATGAACGGTGCACTGGAGGGAAATATGAACGGCGTATGCAACGGAACGCTTGGCTGGATCAGATGGTAACTTTTTTTTATAACAGACATGAATAAGTTTTTGGGTGGGGGCGAGGGGTGTCACTTTGTCTTCCAGTCAAAGATCTGAGGCTAGCTGATATTTTTTGTGATTGCGTTCAAATGACTGAACAGGGGCAATAACCCAGACGTTAATTGTCACGTGCCTTGCCAGGGAATACAATGGGCGAATAGGTTTGTAACCTAGCCGATGACATCCACACCTTTATGTCATGTGATATAGAGCAGTCATCCGTGGCTAGGGAGAGGTGCGGGGGAAGTGGGCGGAGACTTTGGGGCACATTTGGCAGGTGTGAGCACTGTCTATGTATTTTTCAAGCCTGCTCGTCACATGTTGTAGCATCCGAGACCATGCGGAGGTTCATGTGTGACTGTAACAACGATGAAAGACAAGATTTTAAAACATAAAAAACTCAACAGATAAAAAAAAACAGCAACGTGAAATTGTAGATTGCCACCATCTAAATTAGAATACATGAAAGCAAAAAGGAAACTGTGAGTGGGGTATGGAGGACAACTCATGTTGTATTGAGGACAACTCATGTTGTATGGAGGACAACTCATGTGAAACATTGAAGACAGGGTAATTTGAGCCATAGTGATGCAATTATTATAATATACTAGCTGACCCGTCGCGCCTTGCAACGATCTCACAAGAAAGGAAATTCAAAGAAACCAATGAGTGGTAATAAAAAGAAAAAAATATTCCAGAAACCGTCACGAAGGTGTTTTTTAAATAACGCCACAAAGTTACATGGCGATCGGATCATTAATATAATATTTAAATAGCTTACATAAGAAAAGAAATGACATTAAGGGCCCCCGGCCCCCAAAAAGATATAATTAAAAATAACATATTACCATTGTACTCAAAAACTTGCCAAAGTATACTGCGATGGATGAGTAAAGTAATGTTTATATTGCTTAAAAAATGAAAACTAAAATGACATTAGAGACCCCGGGTCATATCGGTACAACATGTAAAGTTCAAAACCCTGCAGATTTCAATCTGGATCATGATGGAGACATGTGCCAATAATATCTGGATCATGATGGAGACATGTGTCAATAATTAAAAACAAATCTGAAATCTAATGGTGAATAAATGTTTAGAAGTCTGCCAAAGAAATATTATTAGCCCATGACGCCGAAAAATTAACATCAGGGTTCAAAGGTCAATAGCTTTCTTTATTTTAAAGGGCCATACGTTCTTATGCACCAAGTTTGATAAAGAACAATCCATTTCCACCACAGTTCTACTTCTACCTTATGTTTTGGCTTGTTTTTTTAAAAAATATTTAGCCCATAAAAAGATTATACGACATTTTGGGTCCCCGGTCACAAATGAATGATAATTTAATTTTCAAAAAGATATGCCAGAACTCATTGTGGAAGTGTAGTCAACAACTTCTAAAAGTTTCGTGTCGATCGGATGAAGTGTGCCGGTATCTTATGATTAAACTAATATTTTAAAAGTTTATATAAATAAAATGGCATTAAGGGCCCCCGGGCCAAAACTGAGCAAGATGTCAAAGCTGAGATGATTGCTGTCTGGATTATGATGAGCAAGATGTCAAAGCTGAGATGATTGCTGTCTGGATTATGATGAGCAAGATGTCAAAGCTCAGATGATTGCTGTCTGGATTATGATGAGCAAGATGTCAAAGCTCAGATGATTGCTGTCTGGATTATGATGAGCAAGATGTCAAAGCTCAGATGATTGCTGTCTGGATTATGATGAGCAAGATGTCAAAGCTCAGATGATGGCTGTCTGGATTATGATGAGCAAGCTGTCAAAGCTCAGATGATGGCTGTCTGGATTATGATGAGCAAGATGTCAAAGCTCAGATGATGGCTGTCTGGATTATGATGAGCAAGATGTCAAAGCTCAGATGATGGCTGTCTGGATTATGATGAGCAAGATGTCAAAGCTCAGATGATGGCTGTCTGGATTATGATGAGCAAGATGTCAAAGCTCAGATGATGGCTGTCTGGATTATGATGAGCAAGATGTCAAAGCTCAAATGATTGCTGTCTGGATTATGATGAGCAAGATGTCAAAGCTCAGATGATGGCTGTCTGGATTATGATGAGCAAGCTGTCAAAGCTCAGATGATGGCTGTCTGGATTATGATGAGCAAGATGTCAAAGCTCAGATGATGGCTGTCTGGATTATGATGAGCAAGATGTCAAAGCTCAGATGATGGCTGTCTGGATTATGATGAGCAAGATGTCAAAGCTCAGATGATGGCTGTCTGGATTATGATGAGCAAGATGTCAAAGCTCAGATGATGGCTGTCTGGATTATGATGAGCAAGATGTCAAAGCTCAGATGATGGCTGTCTGGATTATGATGAGCAAGCTGTCAAAGCTCAGATGATTGCTGTCTGTATTATGATGAGCAAGATGTCAAAGCTCAGATGATGGCTGTCTGGATTATGATGAGCAAGCTGTCAAAGCTCAGATGATTGCTGTCTGGATTATGATGAGCAAGCTGTCAAAGCTCAGATGATTGCTGTCTGGATTATGATGAGCAAGATGTCAAATCTCAGATGATTGCTGTCTGGATTATGATGAGCAAGATTTCAAAGCTCAGATGATTGCTGTCTGGATTATGATGAGCAAGATTTCAAAGCTCAGATGATGGCTGTCTGGATTATGATGAGCAAGCTGTCAAAGCTGAGATGATGGCTGTCTGGATTATGATGAGCAAGATGTCAAAGCTCAGATGATGGCTGTCTGGATTATGATGAGCAAGATGTCAAAGCTCAGATGATGGCTGTCTGGATTATGATGAGCAAGCTGTCAAAGCTCATATGATTGCTGTCTGGATTATGATGAGCAAGATGTCAAAACTCAGATGATGGCTGTCTGGATTATGATGAGCAAGATGTCAAAGCTGAGATGATTGCTGTCTGGATTATGATGAGCAAGCTGTCAAAGCTCAGATGATGGCTGTCTGGATTATGATGAGCAAGATGTCAAAGCTCAGATGATGGCTGTCTGGATTATGATGAGCAAGCTGTCAAAGCTCAGATGATGGCTGTCTGGATTATGATGAGCAAGATGTCGAAGCTCAGATGATTGCTGTCTGGATTATGATGAGCAAGCTGTCAAAGCTCAGATGATGGCTGTCTGGATTATGATGAGCAAGCTGTCAAAGCTCAGATGATGGCTGTCTGGATTATGATGAGCAAGCTGTCAAAGCTCAGATGATGGCTGTCTGGATTATGATAGCAAGATGTCAAAGCTTAGATGATTTCTGTCTGGATTATGATGAGCAAGTTGTCAAAGCTCAGATGATGGCTGTCTGGATTATGATGGAGGTAATAGTTATTAGTTGTCAAGATCGTTTAATATCGAAAAGTGAATTAAGTCTTAAAAATTTAAGAAAAAAGATTAGCGGCCTTGGAGGAAATCATATTAGGAGTTGAATTGCCTTTGTATTTTATAAAGGGCTATTCAGTTTTTATATACCCAGTTTGGTCTACATCAATCCCTTTAACCAGGGGCTAACACTTAAATTAATTGTTATATTAGCTCAACTAACCAATACACGACATTAAGGGCCCCTGGGCCCAATCGGTGCCAAATGTCAAGTTAGCAACACCTGTTCATATCATATCAGTCTGTATCATAATGGATATATTTATCAAAATATGTCAAGATGGTACATGTATCATAATATGTCAAGATGGTGTATGTATCATAATCTGTCAAGATAATATATGTATCATAATATGTCAAGATGGTATATGTATCATAATATGTCAAGATGGTATATGTATCATAATATGTCAAGATGGTATATGTATCATAATATGTCAAGATGGTATATGTATCATAATATGTCAAGATGGTATATGTATCATAATATGTCAAGATGGTATATGTATCATAATATGTCAAGATGGTACATGTATCATACTATGTCAAGATGGTATATGTATCATAATATGTCAAGATGGTACATGTATCATAATATGTCAAGATGGTACATGTATCATAATATGTCAAGTTGGTATATGTATCATAATATGTCTAGATGTTATATGTATCATAATATGTCAAGATGGTGTATGTATCATAATATGTCTAGATGTTGTATGTATCATAATATGTCAAGATGGTATATGTATCATAATATATCAAGATGGTACATGTATCATAATATGTCAAGATGGTATATGTATCATAATATGTCAAGATGGTATATGTATCATAATATGTCAAGATGGTATATGTATCATAATATGTCAAGATGGTATATGTATCATAATATGTCAAGATGGTACATGTATCATAATATGTCAAGATGGTATATGTATCATAATATGTCAAGATGGTATATGTATCATAATATGTCAAGATGGTATATGTATCATAATATGTCAAGATGGTATATGTATCATAATATGTCAAGATGGTACATGTATCATAATATGTCAAGATGGTGTATGTATCATAATCTGTCATGATGGTGTATGTATCATAATCTGTCATGATGGTGTATGTATCATAATATATCAAGATGGTGTATGTATCATAACATGTCAAGATGGTATATGTATCATAATATGTCAAGATGGTATATGTATCATAATATGTCAAGATGGTATATGTATCATAATATGTCAAGATGGTATATGTATCATAATATGTCAAGATGGTATATGTATCATAATATGTCAAGATGGTATATGTATCATAATATGTCAAGATGGTATATGTATCATAATATGTCAAGATGGTATATGTATCATAATATGTCAAGATGGTATATGTATCATAATATGTCAAGATGGTATATGTATCATAATATGTCAAGATAATATATGTATCATAATATGTCAAGATGGTATATGTATCATAATATGTCAAGATAATATATGTATCATAATATGTCAAGATGGCTTTAAATTGAATGGGGAATAAAATCTTAAAGCTTTACGAAGAAAGATTTGCCCCCCATCCCCCCAAATCGGGTCTTGAATGAATGGACATTAGGAATTCGATTTCCTGTATTGTTAACATATGGGCTATCCAGATTTTATATACCAAGTTGTTATATACCAAGTTGTTATATACCAAGTTGTTATATACCAAGTTGTTATATACCAAGTTGTTATATACCAAGTTGTTATACCAAGTTGTTATATACCAAGTTGTTATATACCAAGTTGTTATATACCAAGTTGTTATATACCAAGTTGTTATATACCAAGTTGTTATATACCAAGTTGTTATATACCAAGTTTGGTCAAGATCCATACATTAACCCAGTAGCTAACGCTTAAACTAAATTGTTTGTATCTCATATAAGCAAAAAAATGAGGCATTTGAGGCCCCCAGCTCCCCATGAGTGTTAATTAAAAACATTTTTGCCAGTTACCATTCCGGGAGCGTACTCAACAATCTCAAAAATTTTATGGTGATCGGATGAATGGTGTAGTGAGGCATAAAAGACACGCACACACATAGACAGACATTCATTTTTATGTATACCGTATATACTCGTTCTAAAGCCGACATTTTTTGGACAAAATCTAGGGTAAAAAGTTGGGGAGTCGGCTTATGAGTGGGTCATAGGTTATTTCTGCATGGGTATTGAATATCGGTGTTGTTATTATCTTATCTTATCTTATCTGTTTACAGACGCTCCTTCTATACAGAAGATTATTGCGTCCTACGCTTATCTATGGTTTGTGTTTAGTCCTGCATTTTTATTAGAGATTTAAATGTTGATAAAGTGTTGGTTTTCCTGGATTCTTCAGGCAACCCATTCCACGCCCGAATTCCGGACGGGAAGAAGGAAAACTTGTATGTGTTTGTTCTTGCATACGGAATAAGAAAGGTGTTTTTATCCTTATGTCTATCTGAGGGTTGTATTAAGTTATCTTTGTGTTGTATTTCTAAATTAGAATTAATTGCTTTATGTATGATTACTACTTTGTTCTTGGTTCTTCTATCCTCTAGTGTTTCAAGGTCAAGTGTTTTATTGTAGATCATCAAGGATCTTTCCTACATTCTACAAAATTCGACTTCTCTACCAGAAGCTATAATACGTTATTAAGTTAGTACACATCTGCACTTACCTTATTTAATCATTTTATTTAATCATTTTATTTAATCATTTTATTTAATCATTTTATTTATTTTTGTGAATGTTTTAATAAATTATTTTACAATTTTTTTTCAACAACGAATTTTAATGTACGCGCTTTCGTCACTGTAAACCAGTGGTTCCCAAAGTGGTCCCTACGGACCCCCAGGGGTCCGCGGAACCGTTCAGGGGGTCCGTGGAAAATTAAAATTGATTTGGGGGTCCCTGAACAACGTCAGGGGGTCCGCGGAAGGTTTAGTATAAAAATAATAAAATTATGTTTTTTTAAAAAAATTATTACGGAAATAAAAAGAAAGTACAATGAATACTGTAGTAGCGATTTTTAGGTCCTGGGTAAAATAAAGTTGTTTGACCTAGAAAAAGAAAAAAACTACGATATTTCCACAGCTGTAACCAATCAAAATGATTAATTTATTGAAAGGTGTGTCAGGTTTGATGCGTGAGACCTATAGGTAGGTCATAAAAATACAATATTTTAACGGAAATGACGATGATAGCAGGGTTGGGTAAATTTTGACTTGTCGGTAAGTCATATTTATCTTAATATGACCTACCTACTGTTTTCCATTGATACCACATTTGATATGATTGGACGATTAAAAATACATGAATCGAGTCAGCAAAAAGACTTTTTTAATTCAAAAATGTTTTGAAAATGTTTTTAAAAAAATTTAATTAACATTAAAAAATTGCTTTAGAAACCTAAAATATTGAAGCATAGAAATCTCCACCCCCCCCACCACATTTTTTTCCCCATCAAAGTTTAAGATGGCGCAGTGTGAGACAGACACGAAAATAGTTTTTGTACAGCAACGCAACTATGCTGCTACATATAAAGTCTAAGAGAGCCGTACATATAATCGACAATTTATCTTTATGTAATGCTGATACGAAGTGCATAAACAAATTTTCCCAATCTTAGGCTAAAAGAAGTTTAGTATTGTTAGTTGGAAGTTTTGATATTGTTGAATTTTGTGTTGTTAGCAGATAGTTTCACTTTTGAAGGTAAGTAGATTTAATATTTGAATACATTTTATATCTTTTGAAAACAATATGTTTCACATTTTCAATATAGTAATACCTTAAGGTTAATTTTAAAAAAATAAATAAAACTCCAAAGTATGTACGTTTTTTTTGAAAAAAATTAAATAGAATTGTATCCTTCCATCTCACGTCAAATAATTCTAAAGGGGTTTACTGCAGCATTCCATTGAAAAAGTTAATAATTAATAGTTAAGTAACCGTTTCAAATAAAACATTTATACAATACATTACACTTTTTGTGTCCTTTTTAACAGATGAGTGTTCCGAAGAAAAAATGTAGACAGTACAGTGTTGAATATTTGAAGTATGGCTTTATTTCAATACCAGGAAATAGTATTTTACCAATGTGTCTTCTGTGAAATAAAACTTTGTCGAATGATTCTATGAAACCTCCCAAGCTTTAAGGAACATTTAATGAAAATCCATAGTGATAAAAAAGATAAAGATTTAACGATTTTTTGAAGCAGTCCAAGAAACATATTTGAAAACGCCATCACTTCAACAACTCATAGGGACAACATCTAAGTGAGATGACGATGGACTGCGTGCGTCTTACAATATTTCTTTATTGATTGCAAAGTCTGGAAAGCCACACACGATTAGTGAAGGACTTATTTTACCAGCTGTAAGTGAGGTGATAAGCACTGTGTTGAACAAACCAGCTTTCGACATCTCAAAAAGAAATAAACTGAGCAATAATTCAGTCCAAAGAAGGATTAACGAAATGGCTCAGTGTGTTGAAAATTCTTTATGTGATTACTTAAAAACATCTGATTTTTCCTTACAGCTTGACGACTCCACTTTACCAGGAAACGAGGCTTTACTTTTAGCTTATGTAAAATTTGTAAAAGAAGAACAATTTTGCCAAGAACTGTTGTTTGCTAAATGTTTGGAAACAGATACAAAAGGTGAAACGTTATTTACTGAATTAAAAAGATTTTTCGATGAAAAAGCTATACTCTTGACTAATATCATTTCTGTTGCTACTGACGGTGCTCCGGCAATGGTAGGAAGATACCGAGGCTTTCTGGCATACCTAAAACATGCTGTACCACATGTATGTTCAGTGCAATTGTGTCATTCATCGACATCATTTTGTTTCAAAAATCTTAGTGAACGTTTGCATGGATCACTAGATCATGTCATTAGAGCAGTTAATAAAATCAAAAGGAATGCCTTCGGTGAGATATTATTTGCTAAACTTTGTTTGGAAAATGATGAAGACTATAATTGTTTACTACTTCTCACAGAAGTACGAAAGTTATCTAAAAGTGCTTGTTTAAATCGATTTTATGCTCTCTTTTATTTAGTGCTGGAATTCCCTGGAAGGCAAAGACAATGATTTGAGACAAATTTTAATTAACTCAAAATAAAAATGACATAGCCTACATGACAGATTTGTTTTGCCAAATTTAACAAAACTAATTTGAAACTACAAGGTGACCAATTAAAATGTAATCAAAACTAAAAGCGTAAAAGTTGCGTTTGTTGCAAAACTTTTTCTGTATGAAAAAAACTTGGGGAGAGGAGAATGTTCTCAGATTCAAAATCTCTTTAAATTTGCAAAATAGAAATGAAGACTTGTTATCCAAAAATGAGGAACTTAAACCAATGTTTGAACATAGATACCACAAATTCTGGTTACAAAAAGAGATCCCAATTTTATGTTCTGCATTATGGGTTATTGTACAAAAGTTGTTGACTGCTTTCCCGTCTTCCTATTTGGTAGAACAAGGAATCAGTGACGTCATGAACCTCATCACAAACAAAAGAAACCAGCTATACATTTGTGCTCGTGGGGATTTGCATTTACTACTCACAAAAATTGAGCCGGACATTAATATACTCATAAAATTATTTAAATCTCATTAAGTTAATCCAAGTCATTTAATTTTTTTTTAAAATCTAACAATAGTTTAATTTAAATAAATAATAATTCTTCAACAAAATGTTGTTGTTAATTTAAATAGTAAATTTGTATATATTACTATACATTTATGTAGCGTTTTCACTTGGGGGTCCGTGGGCAAGTTTTGACTAAAAAAGGGGTCCACGGGTAAAAAAAGTTTGGGAACCACTGCTGTAAACCAAAGATGTTTTTTTTTAAAAGGTAATTCTTGCCTAACAAAGAACACAAAGACAAAGATAGGCAGTTTAAAAAATCATAATGACCGATTTAGCTTTTAAATGTTTACCATTTTGTTTACCCTAGGGGCGCGATGGTCTAAGTGGTAGCGCACTGGACTATCGAACCGAGGCAGATCCCGAGTCGCGGGTTCGAGCCCAGGTACTGGCAAGGCCTCTGGGGCATTGTGCTGGCCACACATTCCCCTGCTCGTTAGTGGCGGCTCAAAAACTTGTGAACGCTACATCACTTGCCCCATAGTCCGTCATGGACTGGAAAGGGGGTCATTTCATTTTTTTTAAACCCTGCCCTATTATTTTTTGGGGGTCGGCTGGCGAGCGGGTTATACACTTTTAATACTTTTCCAAAAGTTAGGGGGGGGTCGGCTTATGAACTAACGGTCAATAGAACGAGTATATACGGTACATAATTTTTTTCATTTGTTTAAAAACAAACAGTTACCATGGGAACAACATTTGACTTCATTATAGAACAGTTTGGATGTGTCTACAGTAGACTGTATCTTAACAAAGTCTGTCTTAACAAAGTCTGTCTTAACAAGGTAAGTCTTAATACATTCTGTCGTTACAAAGTATGTCGTTACAAAGTCTGTCTTAACAAAGTATGTCTTAACAAATTCTGTTTTAACAAAGTCTGTCTTAATACAGTCTGTCTTAACAAAGTCTGTCTTAATACAGTCTGTCTTAACAAAGTTTGTCTTAACAAAGTCTGTCTTAACAAAGTCTGTCTTAACAAAGTCTGTCTTAACAAAGTCTGTCTTAACAAATTCTGTTTTAACAAAGTCTGTCTTAATACAGTCTGTCTTAACAAAGTCTGTCTTAATACAGTCTGTCTTAACAAAGTCTGTCTTAACAAAGTCTGTCTTAACAAAGTCTGTCTTAACAAGGTAAGTCTTAATACATTCTGTCGTTACAAAGTATGTCGTTACAAAGTCTGTCTTAACAAAGTATGTCTTAACAAATTCTGTTTTAACAAAGTCTGTCTTAATACAGTCTGTCTTAACAAAGTCTGTCTTAATACAGTCTGTCTTAACAAAGTTTGTCTTAACAAAGTCTGTCTTAACAAAGTCTGTCTTAACAAAGTCTGTCTTAACAAGGTAAGTCTTAATACATTCTGTCGTTACAAAGTCTGTCGTTACAAAGTCTGTCTTAACAAAGTTTGTCTTAACAAAGTCTGTCTTAACAAAGTTTGTCTTAACAAAGTCTGTCTTAACAAAGTCTGTCTTAATTAACAAAGTCTTCTTTAACAAAGACTGTCTTAACAAAGTCTATCTTAATACAGTCTGTCTTAACAAAGTTTGTCTTAACAAAGTCTGTCTTAACAAAGTTTGTCTTAACAAAGTCTGTCTTAACAAAGTCTGTCTTAATTAACAAAGTCTTCTTTAACAAAGACTGTCTTAACAAAGTCTATCTTAATACAGTCTGTCTTAACAAAGTTTGTCTTAACAAAGTCCGTCTTAACAAAGTATGTCTTAACAAAGTCTGTTTTAACAAAGTCTGTATTAACAAAGTCTGTCTTGAAAAAGTCTCAAATATATCTGTCATTTCTGTCATTGTTACTTTATGTTTCTACACGAGCGTTGTTACTTCAAGTATTATATATGTCACTGTAATATTGTCATGAGTGTGTCACTGTAATATTGTCATGAGTTTGTCACTGTAATATTGTCATGAGTTTGTGACTGTAATATTGTCATGAGTTTGTCACTGTAATATTGTCATGAGTTTGTGACTGTAATATTGTCATGAGTTTGTCACTGTAATATTGTCATGAGTTTGTCACTGTAATATTGTCATGAGTTTGTTGTCAAACCGTCTTTCTTCCTTGTTGTCCGACTGACCCATCTGATCTAAGGGGTTGGGTGCCCCTGACCTGTTTGGTGAGACAGATAGCAGAGTATCTGATGGATATGTATTTCTTGGTTAATGTAATTTCAGCGTCTTCATCAAATCAAACGAACAAAGAAATATATTTATAAATTTTTATATAAGTTTTTAAATGTATAACATTTTAATGATATATTGATGATTTAGTCTTACAATTTATAGAGTTACAATTTAGCTTTATTTCTAAATGATTCAGTATTTGGAATTCAATTCTTTTGTCAAGATTTTAAATCTAAAACTAAAACAATTTTATTTGATAAATTCAGAAACTATAAATAGCTTTTGTCTGACTGTTTTTCCTATACATTTCTAGAGCGCAATCACTTCGACGTGTGCTTAAAAATGTCAACACATTTGGCGATGTTTTATCTTTTAATAAATTATCTGACCCATTAGCCAAGCAGGCCATGTGAACTTTGACCTGCATACAAATGGTTGAGATGATTTAAGACGCCTTTTAAAGTCGGTGTGGATCATATAATCATACATAACTTGGTGTATATCACATAATCATACATAACTTGGTGTATATCACATAATCATACATAACTTGGTGTATATCACATAATCATACAGAACTTGGTGTATTTCACATAATCATACATAACTTGGTGTATATCAAATAATCATACAGAACTTGCTGTACGTCACATTATCATACATAACTTGGTGTATATCAAATAATCATACAGAACTTGCTGTACGTCACATTATCATACATAACTTGGTGTATATCAAATAATCATACAGAACTTGCTGTACGTCACATTATCATACATAACTTGGTGTATATCAAATAATCATACAGAACTTGCTGTACGTCACATTATCATACAGAACTTGGTGTAAATCAAATAATCATACAGAACTTGGTGTAAATCAAATAATCATACAGAACTTGGTGTAAATCAAATAATCATACAGAACTTGGTGTACATCAAATAATCATACAGAATTTGGTGTACGTCACATAATCATACACATTTCAAGTATTTGAAAGACTTGAGTTTCCTAAAACTTGATAGTGTTGCCAAATATGTGGTACCTCTTGGCCGGTCAGTTCACCTGGTGATACACGTCGCCCCATCTTGACCTGGTCAGTATTACCACCCCTCCTTGTTTGTCAGATACATTTATGAACATAATCAAGTTCGGACCCTTGACACCCCTAACACACCTCGAGCAAGGAGGTCCCCCATTCTTGACCCCCTCCCATTAATCAGTGATTAGTCTAAGGGACACCAGAGGACTGCCCTTCTAGCGCTTGGACACTTCCTCAGCTGCAACGGTCAACTTTCTTGAGCCATTGTCCAGTAATGGTCAGTTCCACTAATCACGCGTCCAGCCCACAACAATAAAGCATGTCTTTAGTTCAGGTGCTAACAAGGGGAAGTCACTGGTTAGTCTTCTTGCTTTTCTCTCTAATCAACGCCCTTGCCCGAAGACATTACTTCCGTCTTGACATCCAGATCTCGACCACAATAAAATGATTTGGAATATTAACAGCGTATTAATCTGCGGGTGAAGGCGCCTCGGTTTAAACCAATATCGTGCTACAACACCGAGCTACCGATGCTGTGCTACCAATACAGTGCTACACTATAATGCTACCAATACCTCTGTTTTTCGTATGAGTTAGTGGCGTGCGCTAAAGAAAGGGATACAGAGGCGAAATATGTGTGGAGTGATAAGAGTTTACATAGATGTGGAGTGACATGAGCTTACATAGATGTGGTAATGACATGAGCTTACATAGATGTGGTAATGACATGAGCTTACATAGATGTGGTAATGACATGAGCTTACATAGATGTGGTAATGACATGAGCTTACATAGATGTGGTAATGACATGAGCTTACATAGATGTGGTAATGACATGAGCTTACATAGATGTGGTAATGACATGAGCTTACATAGATGTGGTAATGACATGAGCTTACATAGATGTGGTAATGACATGAGCTTACATAGATGTGGTAATGACATGAGCTTACATAGATGTGGTAATGACATGAGCTTACATAGATGTGGTAATGACATGAGCTTACATAGATGTGGTAATGACATGAGCTTACATAGATGTGGAGTGACATGAGCTTACATAGATGTGGTAATGACATGAGCTTACATAGATGTGGTAATGACATGAGCTTACATAGATGTGGAGTGACATGAGCTTACATAGATGTGGTAATGGCATGAGCTTACATAGATGTGGTAATGACATGAGCTTACATAGATGTGGAGTGACATGAGCTTACATAGATGTGGTAATGGCATGAGCTTACATAGATGTGGTAATGGCACTATGCCGATACACAAATGTCCCAGTTAATTAACACAAAGGAACATCAAATGTTGTGTAGTAGTGTTACCGTCGTGTCTTTGGTAAATGAGGGTGGGTGTGGTGTGAGTGTAGGTGTGGTGTCGGTGAGGGTGTGCTGTGGGTGTGGTGTGCTGTGGTGTGGGTGTGGGATTGTAATATCAGGGCGCCGCACCCTCCATTGTTTACCATGCTCCAGCCTTTCTGGTTGCTAAACTTGATTTTTGCTCTAGTCGTACATGATATTTTGTCCACACTTTTCCCTGGGGCCTCAGATAGCGGCCACAGTAGACAAAGAATTCCATTTATGGCCGTTTGTCGATTGCACTATATCATCGTCGTCACACAACATATGTACACAGAGTTAACACATAGATATACTTCGCTATTGGTTTTTGCTTTATTATTATTATTATTATAATTTTAATTATTATAATTTGTTTTTGATCAAATATAACAAACCACCCACTCCCCTCACCCCCCCCCACACACACACACACGCCCCTTTACCACAGGGACCTATTCAATTATAAAAGAGAAAGACAACTGGGTTAATTAGAATAGCTTATAATAGGAAATATTGGTGCTGTCCCTTGGGCTTTTCCACAGACATCAAGTTGATCTATTATTTAAAGTAGCATGACAGTGTCAACAGTCTTCAATGTAGCATGACAGTGTCAACAGTCTTCAATGTAGCATGACAGTGTCAACAGTCTTCAATGTAGCATGACAGTGTCAACAGTCTTCAATGTAGCATGACAGTGTCAACAGTCTTCAATGTAGCATGACAGTGTCAACAGTCTTCAATTTTCATCAAATGTGTTGTAGTTTTTAGATGACATACAGACATGTTGTGTGGGATCGTCATCAGAAACAATATCACTGATATGAGAAGCAAAACTCAAATAACACAGGTGAGATTGAGTTTGCGAGATACCTGGAATATGGAATTAATTATTTTTGGAAACTAGAAGTGTAATTGAAAGTTATCTTGACATCCTGATAATATGACAGCATCCTGTCACTGTATCTGTCATCTAGGACGGTGGTTCTATAATTGTATTACCCTGAACCCACGGCATCACTGGGTCCATCAGCCAGGGAACTTATGCTGTAACTATATCCAATGATTAACATCAAGGAATCCGCTCACTTACCGTATCTCTAATACTTCAGTTAACATTTGAAGATGGTGTAGGAAGCATTCACTGGGATGGTATAACACAAGGGATTTTCAAGGGAACATCAAGTCATCAAGTGTGGATGGTACAACACAAGGGAACATCAAGTGTGGATGGTACAACACAAAGGAACATCAAGTGTTGATGGTATAACACAAGGGAACATCAAATGTGGATGGTACAACACAAGGGAACATCAAGTGTTGATGGTATAACACAAGGGAACATCAAGTGTGGATGGTATAACACAAGGGAACATCAAGTGTGGATGGTATAACACAAGGCTCAACTTGTTTGTAAAACAGAGTAACCTCCCTGTAGTTGCCGTCCATGGAACCAAGTTCGACTTGGTTCTAATAAGATGGGTGGGATTCTAAAATAGATTCCATTAATTAATGTAAGGATAATTAAAACACTAATAATTATAACTGCTAAAATTAATGTCGAAACATGACGTCATAAAATTCATGTTTACTTCGTCAATCCACCAAGAATACAGACCACCATACAGACCACCATACAGACCACCATACAGACCACCATACAGACCACCATACAGACCACCATACAGACCACCATACAGACCATACAGACCACCATACAGACCACCATACAGACCACCATACAGACCACCATACAGACCACCATACAGACCACCATATACAGACCACCATACAGACCACCATACAGACCACCATACAGACCACCATACAGACCACCATACAGACACCATACAGACCACCATACAGACCACCATACAGACCACCATACAGACCACCATACAGACCACCATACAGACCACCATACAGACCACCATACAGACCACCATACAGACCACCATACAGACCACCATACAGACCACCATACAGACCACCATACAGACCACCATACAGACCACCATACAGACCACCATACAGACCACCATACAGACCACCATACAGACCACCATACAGACCACCATACAGACCACCATACAGACCACCATACAGACCACCATACAGACCACCATACAGACCACCATATACAGACCACCATACAGACCACCATACAGACCACCATACAGACCACCATACAGACCACCATACAGACCACCATACAGACCACCATACAGACCACCATACAGACCACCATACAGACCACCATACAGACCACCATATACAGACCACCATACAGACCACCATACAGACCACCATACAGACCACCATACAGACCACCATACAGACCACCATACAGACCACCATATACAGACCACCATACAGACCACCATATACAGACCACCATACAGACCACCATACAGACCACCATACAGACCACCATACAGACCACCATACAGACCACCATACAGACCACCATACAGACCACCATACAGACCACCATACAGACCACCATACAGACCACCATACAGACCACCATACAGACCACCATACAGTTAGAATAAACCGACACGTCAGCTCTTGTCTCTTCGTCTCAGGATTTTATTTCTTGTGACGTCACACCCCATTAAAACTCTCTTGGGTTAAATATAATTATTCATCTGAATGAATCTTATCTTATCTTATCTTATCTTATCTTATCTTATCTTATCTTATCTCATCTTATCTTATCTCATCTTATCTATCTTATCTTATCTTATCTTATCTTATCTCATCTTATCTTATCTATCTATCTTATCTTATCTATCTATCTTATCTATCTCATCTATCTTATCTATCTATCTATCTTATCTATCTATCTATCTATCTTATCTTATCTTATCTTATCTATCTTATCTATCTATCTCATCTATCTTATCTTATCTATCTATCTATCTATCTTATCTATCTATCTATCTTATCTTATCTTATCTATCTATCTATCTTATCTATCTCATCTATCTATCTATCTTATCTATCTATCTTATCTATCTATCTATCTCATCTTATCTATCTATCTATCTATCTATCTCATCTATCTATCTTATCTATCTATCTTATCTTATCTATCTATCTATCTTATCTTATCTTATCTATCTATCTATATTATCTTATCTTATCTATCTTATCTATCTATCTATCTTATCTTATCTATCTATCTCATCTATCTTATCTATCTATCTATCTTATCTATCTTATCTCATCTCATCTTATCTCATCTCATCTTATCTTATCTTATCTTATCTCATCTTATCTCATCTTATCTCATCTTATCTCATCTTATCTTATCTTATCTTATCTTATCTTATCTCATCTTATCTTATCTCATCTTATCTTATCTTATCTTATCTCATCTCATCTCATCTTATCTTATCTTATCTTATCTTATCTTATCTCATCTCATCTTATCTCATCTCATCTTATCTTATCTTATCTTATCTCATCTTATCTTATCTCATCTCATCTCATCTTATCTTATCTTATCTCATCTTATCTCATCTTATCTCATCTTATCTCATCTTATCTTATCTTATCTCATCTTATCTTATCTAATCTCATCTTATCTTATCTTATCTTATCTCATCTTATCTCATCTTATCTCATCTTATCTTATCTTATCTTATCTTATCTTATCTCATCTCATCTCATCTCATCTCATCTCATCTCATCTTATCTTATCTTATCTTATCTTATCGAATCTGTTACAGACGCTCCTTCTATACAGAAAATTTTGTGTTATCCCTGGTTTTTGTCTGGTCCAGTATTTTTATTAGTCTTAAATTCAAATGTTGATAAAGTGTTGGTTTTAAATGTTGATAAAGTTTTGGTTTTAAATGTTGATAAAGTTTAGGTTTTAAATGTTGATAAAGTTTTGGTTTTAAATGTTGATAAAGTGTTGGTTTTAAATGTTGATAAAGTGTTGGTTTTAAATGTTGATAAAGTGTTGGTTTTAAATGTTGATAAAGTGTTGGTTTTAAATGTTGATAAAGTGTTGGTTTTAAATGTTGATAAAGTGTTGGTTTTAAATGTTGATAAAGTGTTGGTTTTAAATGTTGATAAAGTGTTGGTTTTAAATGTTGATAAAGTGTTGGTTTTAAATGTTGATAAAGTGTTGATAAAGTGTTGGTTTTCCAGGTTTTCTCATGCAACCCATTTCACGTCCGAATTCCCGACGGGGAAAAGCGAGAATTTGTATGTGTTTGTTCATGCAAACATAATTAGATAAGTGTTTTTATCCTTATGTCTATCTATGGGCTGTATTAGATTATCATTGTCTTGTATTTCCTATTTAGAATGTATTACCTTATGTATTATCACTACTTTGCTCTTTGTTCTTTATCCAGTGAATTATTGTCATCAATTAAGTTTCATTGCTCTGTGCAATATATAATATTAATACATAAATATGTTATACAAGTTAAACATTTACTTTCTAAATATAACATTGGGTCAACTAGATATAATATGGGAGAGAAATAATGCAAAACAATTATTTATTTTTCTAAGTACAAGTCATTTCTTATATATTTTCCTGCATAAAATAATTTTTGACATTAGACTTAACAAATGTATACAATTTATAACATCTATCAAATTGGAGGATCACTACACTACGGCCATTAGTTATATTTTAATTATTCAACTGCCAAAAATTTGGCTTTTTTATGAGCTTTTTTTTTGGTTCTATTTTTAAATAACTTTTATGGCTTTCAGTCATGCATGTTGGCGCGGTATTTAGCTAATCCCTGCCTGGCCACGGCAATTTCAAGACAAAAGGCGACGTAGTAATTAGGAACTCTCCGATTTCCTGGCAGTGATTTCTGCGCTCTGGTCCCGCCATCTTTGGAAAAGGGAAAGCACAGCTGGGCAAGGGACACAATTAGTGGGTGTAAAAGTAGGAATTATCCCTTATTTTCTCTCTTCACTTTTCCCCTCCAGAAGAGATTTGCTTATTTTCTTTTGCATCTCCACTGTCCCCAAATTTTCTGGCTTAGCTTGTCCCTCGTCCGTGTTAAGGCAGTCACTTAGCTTGTCCCTTATGTCTATGTTAAGGCAGTCACTTAGCTTGTCCCTTTTGTCTATGTTAAGGCAGTCACCTAGCTTGTCCGTTATGTCTATGTTAAGGCAGTCACCTAGCTTGTCCGTTATGTCTATGTTAAGGCAGTCACCTAGCTTGTCCGTTATGTCTATGTTAAGGCAGTCACCTAGCTTGTCCGTTATTCTATGTTAAGGCAGTCACCTAGCTTGTCCGTTATGTCTATGTTAAGGCAGTCACCTAGCTTGTCCTTTATGTCTATGTTAAGGCAGTCACCTAGCTTGTCCGTTATGTCTATGTTAAGGCAGTCACCTAGCTTGTCCGTTATGTCTATGTTAAGGCAGTCACCTAGCTTGTCCGTTATGTCTATGTTAAGGCAGTCACCTAGCTTGTCCGTTATGTCTATGTTAAGGCGGTCACCATAAAAGGTGTAAGGAGAAAAAGTCTAGATTTAAAAAGTGTCATGAGACGATGGTCTAGGGGGCCACGAACCTCATGTCTAAAACATCCTGTGGGCAAATGATTTAGACCAAGATTAAAACTAAGAATAAAAGAACTCGTTGTCATTTTGCTTTACAAGCTATAAATAGTAACATAGTGAAATGATTATAAAAGTATCAGCAAATTTTGTTTTTATTGTTCAAATTTGATGTTTTATAAAATGAACACACAAAAAAAAACGTTTTTAAAAAGATGAGGCCCAGCTGCAGTGAGGAATGTAGAATCTCGCATGAAAAACTCAGAACTCAGAAGTTTTATTGATATTTATTGTGATCGATTGTGGGATTTAATGTGAGATATAAAATTTGATCAACTAATACAAAAGTTCTGAGTCCCCCTGTGTGACTGCTTAGTTTGTGACTAAAAAATTATTTTATGCTTTTTCATGCGAGATTCTACATTCCTCATTGCAGCTGGGCCTCATCTTTCTTAAAAAGGTTTTTTGTTCATTTTATTTTCTACTTTTACGCGTTAATAAAATATTTGTCAAACTTAATTTCATTCATGAAAATTTAAACTCTCTAAACAACCCCGTAAAAACAAAGTTTTTGACTATAAAACCCTTATGTATGAGATATAACTAAAAAGTATTCATCATGCTTCAACGTGACAAACATTTACAGATTGAGATTGCCCTAACTCCCCTTTGTTGTAAAACGGAGGGTGTAGGGAAAAGTTTTGGTCACGGTTGGTTGAACTTAACTCATCGTGACGCGTAAAATGTCAACAAAACCTGGCCGCTACATATAAAGATAAACTAAAAATGCATTAATTTAATTACGGCACATTCGATCGATCTGAAAATTTTATAGCCTTATCCTCACCACAAGCCAAACCTACTGTGAAAATTTCAGCTCTCTAGCAAGTCAGAAACCGTGTTTACGAACGTTTTGAAAAAGTTGACGACAGATCCGGAAGTGTTGAATCGTTGACGACATATACAGATCCGGAATCCTGCACGAGTTAATAGGATAGGGGCCTCAAAAAACTTAATCGGTGGCTGCAGTGGGTGTTTGAGGGGGATTGGGGGCTGTGGAATGGGAGGAGGGGGGGTCCAATCTTTAAAAATAATCGGGGAGGGGGGGAATACGGCAAATTTGAAAAAAGAAATCAAATAATTATTTTAAATTTGAAATGTTTTTGTTTGAAATGAGGCTGAGTATTGTCCCTTTGACAGGTCGTGAGTTTCATGACCCACTGGTGCAGTCCTGAATGTACAAATGTTGCACACCACTGTATTAAACTGTTATGACCCACTGGTGCAGCCCTGAATGTACAAATGTTGCACACCACTGTATTAAACTGTTATGACCCACTGATGCAGCCCTGAATGTACAAATGTTGCACACCACTGTATTAAACTGTTATGACCCACTGGTGCAGCCCTGAATGTACAAATGTTGCACACCACTGTATTAAACTGTTATGACCCACTGGTGCAGCACTGAATGTACAAATGTTGCACACCACTGTATTAAACTGTTATGACCCACTGGTGCAGCCCTGAATGTACAAATGTTGCACACCACTGTATTAAACTGTATCAACCTAAAGTCAATTCTGCTGGCTCTTATAGCTACAAACACAGACGTCGAGTTGAAAACAAAGTCATGTTTTCATGCAAGGCCTTTCAGTATAGTCTGATCTGGAACGCTTGTTGGCACTTTCGACAAAGAGGCGCGCACAAACGTTGAAACGTTCTAATGGTAAGTATCACTTTTTGATGGAGAATTGTGCTTTGATAGTTGTCAACCTTTGCAGGAGTACGATCATAGACTGTCATGGTAGACTGCGTGCTGTTTGGCGGCAACCATGATGAATCACTTTCTTCTTACCGACTCCATCAAAGTCAAGTTTGTGGGGAAATGAACAACTAGAGCTGAACTCACTTCAAAACGGTCAAATAGGCAACAAGCGGTTCACAAACTGTTATGTATAATGTACCCCGTTGATGGCTATTATTGACCATACCTACAAATTGTAGAAGAATGATCCAGGTGGATCGTTTACAAAAATATATCTTACTGAAATATTGTTTCAAAAAGTATAAAATAGCTGTTTTATTTGTTTAGCTTTGATTTAATGTATAGACAACATGGCACCACATGGCTACATCATGGCACCACATGGCTACAACGGGACTACATTCTAACATGTCATGGATGAGGTGATGGAAGACCTTTGTAACATGTCATGGATGGGGTGATGGAAGACCTTTGTAACATGTCATGGATGGGGTGATGGAAGACCTTTGTAACATGTCATGGATGGGGTGATGGAAGACCTTTGTAACATGTCATGGATGGGGTGATGGAAGACCTTTGTAACATATCATGGATGGGGTGATGGAAGACCTTTGTAACATGTCATGGATGGGGTGATGGAAGACCTTTGTAACATGTCATGGATGGGGTGATGGAAGACCTTTGTAACATGTCAGGATGGGGTGATGGAAGACCTTTGTAACATGTCATGGATGGGGTGATGGAAGACCTTTGTAACATGTCATGGATGAGATAATTAATTCTTTAGTTTTAATTTAAAGGAACCATTTATTTAAAACCTGAGAACAAATGAATTGTTTAAAACTATTTACCGGCCATTTCTGCAGTGGACATATCTCTCAGGACCTGGTTATTGTGTGAAATGATCTGTTCATCGATCTCACGTTGTTGAGTTCCATCGCCAGACTCAAGTCACATCTCACATTGGGCTATTTGTGACAGCATTAGGGCGGGGTTTGCTCCTGGCCACGCCTTCCTGTCTCTTTGATCATGGCTCCATCAAGTTTCTTTATTCTCTTGTCAGAGCTGGTTTTCACGAGTAGTTTTTTGTGTGCTCAGAGACAACGAGGATGCTGCCGAGCGGTGGAATGAACCCAAGTAATAAACACCGAATAATTGTTCATGGTTTTATAAAGGGGTTGAAAAAGGGGACTGGGTAGAATTGGAAAAAAATGTAATTTAGTATTTTTTTCATCAATTAATAGAAAGTTGAAAGATAATTGTCTGCTGACAGAGAAGGTGAAATTATTTTCTAAGTTTGACTTTGATCGAGATATAAAGGGTGTCAATTTCGTATGCAATGACATTTGACAGCAGATATCAGTTGGACATTTGTTTGTCATTGTGTATTGTTTGCCTCGCGTGGTTTTGTTTGTTAGCTGTCAGTGTTTTTTAAAGTGTTGTGTTTGTTTCATTTGTGATGCTAAAAGTGTGTTGTATTTTAATGTGTTTAGATTGTAGAATTGCCTGCTGGTATAGATTGCTGGTATGAGATTAGAGTAAAACATTCTCTTTTGTTTCTTTATTAAAATTTAAAAATGAATTCAGCAGTATTCTCCCTTGCCAAAATATCTTTCCTCTTGCCTTACCTCCCTTTGTTGAGGAATTGTTTTACTTGGCATAGGGGTCGGGACTCTTCAATGTTACTATTGTTCCGCTCATTTCCGAAAGTTTAACTTTTTACTTATCCCATTCAAATATTATCTGTACGCTTCAGGATAAAATCAACAAGATGGCGTCCAAGACTTTTGTTTACCACGCCTGCGTGAATGAGAGTGATCGTTCTTAACTTAATCCATCACCGTTTATCGCGAGGCACATAGGTGACGTTGTCAAGGGAAATAATCATTGTGGAGACTTGTGTCCCTTGTTCGGAACAATACTAACAATGAATCCTTCTGTGAACGACCTTTGAACAGTTTGATCTTTAAAGATGATGATGGGGTAAATGTAACTGTTGTTACTAGGTTAGTTACAAGCACCCGGCGAAGCTCGTGTGTGGAAATATAGGTTACTTGATTTATTTAGAACTTCATTTTATTGATTTTCCTTAGCTTTCATTAGATTCCAAAGTACTTGACACAAATACTGTAAAGTACATGACTTGCAAGCTAGTATGCCAGGCACCTTTGTGAATAAACTAACCTCGTTATGAATAAACTAACCTCGTCATGAATATACTAAACTCGTTATGAATAAACTAACCTCGTTATGAATAAACTAACCTCGTTATGAATAAACTAACCTCGTTATGAATAAACTAACCTCGTTATTAATAAACTAACCTCGTTATGAATAAAATACCTCGTTATCAATAAACTAACCTCGTTATGAATAAACTAACCTCGTTATGAATAAATTAATCTCGTTATGAATAAACTAAACTCGTTATGAATAAACTAACCTCATTATGAATAAAATACCTCGTTATGAATAAACTAACCTCGTTATGAATAAACTAACCTCGTTGTGAATAAACTAACCTCGTTATGAATAAACTAACCTCGTTATTAATAAACTAACCTCGTTATTAAATAAAATACCTCGTTATCAATAAACTAACCTCGATATGAATAAACTAACCTCGTTATGAATAAATTAACCTCGTTATGAATAAACTAAACTCGTTATGAATAAACTAACCTCGTTATGAATAAAATACCTCGTTATGAATAAACTAACCTCGTTATGAATAAACTAACCTCGTTATGAATAAAATACCTCGTTATGAATAAACTAACCTCGTTATGAATAAACTAACCCCGTTATGAATAAACTAACATCGTCATGGATAAACGAACCTCGTTAGGGATAAACTAACCTCGTTATGGATAAACTACCCTCGTTATGGATAAACTAACCTCGTTATGAATAAACTAACATTATGAATAAACTAACCTCGTTATGAATAAACTAGCCTCGTTATGAATAAACTAACCTCGTTATGAATAAACTCACCTCGTTTTGAATAAACTAACCTCGTTATGAATAAACTCACCTCGTTATGAATAAGCTAACCTCGTTATGAATAAACTAACCTCGTTATGGATAAACTAACCTCGTTATGGATAAACCAACCTCGTTATGAATAAATTAACCTCGTTATGGATACACTCACCTCGTTATGGATAAACCAACCTCGTTATGGATAAACTAACCTCGTTATGGATAAACTAGCCTCGTTTTGAATAAACTAACGTTAGGAATAAACTAACCTCGTTATGAATAAACTAACCTCGTCATGAATAAACTAACCTCGTCATGAATAAACTAACCTCGTCATGAATAAACTAACCTCGTTATGAATAAACCAACCTCGCTATGAATAAACTAACCTCGTTATGAATAAACTAACCTCGTTATGAATAAACTAACCTCGTCATGAATAAACTAACCTCGTTATGAATAAACTAACCTCGTCATGAATAAACTAACCTCGTCATGAATAAACTAACCTCGTTATGAATAAACCAACCTCGCTATGAATAAACTAACCTCGTTATGAATAAACTAACCTCGTTATGAATAAACTAACCTCGTTATGAATAAACTAACCTCGCTATGAATAAACTAACCTCGCTATGAATAAACCAACCTCGTTATGAATAAACTAACCTCGTTATGAATAAACTAACCTCGTCATGAATAAACTAACCTCGTTATGAATAAACTAACCTCGTCATGAATAAACTAACCTCGTCATGAATAAACTAACCTCGTTATGAATAAACCAACCTCGCTATGAATAAACTAACCTCGTTATGAATAAACTAACCTCGTTATGAATAAACTAACCTCGTTATGAATAAACTAACCTCGTTATGAATAAACTAACCTCGACATAATATTTGTTTTAAAAAAAGTAAGGTTAAAGTGAAACAATGTGAACGTTTTAAAAAATGATATGATGAAAAACTTGTTTGATTTTTAACGCTATTGTTGGTGGTTGTTTTAATGCTTTTGGTGGTGGTTGTTTTAATGCTATTGTTGGTGGTTGTTTTAATACTATTGTTGGTGGTTGTTTTAATGCTATTGGTGGTGGTTGTTTTAACGCTATTGTTGGTGGTTGTTTTAATGCTATTGGTGGTGGTTGTTTTAACGCTATTGTTGGTGGTTGTTTTAATACTATTGGTGGTGGTTGTTTTAACGCTATTGTTGGTGGTTGTTTTAATGCTTTTGGTGGTGGTTGTTTTAATGCTTTTGGTGGTGGTTGTTTTAATACTATTGTTGGTGGTTGTTTTAATGCTATTGGTGGTGGTTGTTTTAACGCTATTGGTGGTGGTTGTTTTAACGCTATTGTTGTTGGTTGTTTTAATGCTATTGGTGGTGGTTGTTTTAATGCTTTTGGTGGTGGTTGTTTTAATGCTTTTGGTGGTGGTTGTTTTAATACTATTGTTGGTGGTTGTTTTAATGCTATTGGTGGTGGTTGTTTTAACGCTATTGTTGGTGGTTGTTTTAACGCTATTGGTGGTGGTTGTTTTAATACTATTGGTGGTGGTTGTTTTAATACTATTGGTGGTGGTTGTTTTAATACTATTAGTGGTGGTTGTTTTAATACTATTGGTGGTGGTTGTTTTAACGCTATTGGTGGTGGTTGTTTTAACGCTATTGGTGGTGGTTGTTTTAATACTATTAGTGGTGGTAGTTTTAACGCTATTGGTGGTGGTTGTTTTAACGCTATTGGTGGTGGTTGTTTTAACGCTATTGGTGGTGGTTGTTTTAATACTATTAGTGGTGGTTGTTTTAACGCTATTGGTGGTGGTTGTTTTAACGCTATTGGTGGTGGTTGTTTTAACGCTATTGGTGGTGGTTGTTTTAATACTATTGGTGGTGGTTGTTTTAACGCTATTGGTGGTGGTTGTTTTAATACTATTGGTGGTGGTTGTTTTAATACTATTGGTGGTGGTTGTTTTAATACTATTGATGGTGGTTGTTTTAATACTATTGGTGGTGGTTGTTTTAACGCTATTGGTGGTGGTCGTTTTAACGCTATTGGTGGTGGTTGTTTTAATACTATTAGTGGTGGTTGTTTTAACGCTATTGATGGTGGTTGTTTTAACGCTATTGGTGGTGGTTGTTTTAACGCTATTGGTGGTGGTTGTTTTAATACTATTAGTGGTGGTTGTTTTAACGCTATTGGTGGTGGTTGTTTTAACGCTATTGGTGGTGGTTGTTTTAACGCTATTGGTGGTGGTTGTTTTAATGCTATTGGTGTTGGTTGTTTTAATACTATTGGTTGTGGTTGTTTTAATGCTATTGGTGGTGGTTGTTTTAATGCTATTGGTGGTGGTTGTTTTAATGCTATTGATGGTGGTTGTTTTAATACTATTGGTTGTGGTTGTTTTAATGCTATTGGTGGTGGTTGCTTTAATGCTATTGGTGGTGGTTGTTTTAATACTATTGGTGGTGGTTGTTTTAATACTCTTGGTGGTGGTTGTTTTAATACTATTGATGGTGGTTGTTTTAATACTATTGGTGGTGGTTGTTTTAATACTATTGATGGTGGTTGTTTTAATACTATTGGTGGTGGTTGTTTTAATACTATTGGTGGTGGTTGTTTTAATACTATTGGTGGTGGTTGTTTTAATACTATTGGTGGTGGTTGTTTTAATACTATTAGTGGTGGTTGTTTTAATGCTATTGGTGGTGGTTGTTTTAATGCTATTGGTGGTGGTTGCTTTAATACTATTGGTGGTGGTTGTTTTAATACTATTGAAGGTGGTTGTTTTAATACTATTGGTCATTGGTGGTGGTTGTTTTAATGCTATTGGTGGTGGTTATTTTAATGCTATTGGTGGTGGTTGTTTTAATACTATTGGTGGTGGTTGTTTTAATACTATTGGTGGTGGTTGTTTTAATGCTATTGGTGGTGGTTGTTTTAATACTATTGGTGGTGGTTGTTTTAATACTCTTGGTGGTGGTTGTTTTAATACTATTGGTGGTGGTTGTTTTAATACTATTGGTTGTGGTTGTTTTAATGCTATAAGTGGTGTTAGTTTTAATACTCTTGGTGGTGGTTGTTTTAATACTATTGGTGGTGGTTGTTGTAATGCTATTGGTGGTGGTTGTTTAAATGCTATTGGTGGTGGCTGTTTTAATACTATTGGTTGTGGTTGTTTCAATGCTATTGGTGGTGGTTGCTTTAATGCTATTGGTGGTGGTTGTTTTAATACTATTGGTGGTGGTTGTTTTAATACTTTTGGTGGTGGTTGTTTTAATACTATTGGTTGTGGTTGTTTTTATACTATTAGTGGTGGTTGTGTTAATACTATTGGTTGTGGTTGTTTTAATGCTATTGGTGGTGGTTGTTTTAATACTATTGCTTGTGGTTGTTTTAATGCTATTCGTGGTGGTTGTTTTAATACTATTGGTGGTGGTTGTTTTAATACTATTGGTGGTGGTTTTTTAAATACTATTGGTGGTGGTTGTTTTAATACTATTGGTGGTAGTTGTTTTAATACTATTGGTTGTGGTTGTTTTAATACTATTAGTGGTGGTTGTTTTAATGCTATTGGTGGTGGTTGTTTTAATACTATTGGTGGTGGTTGTTTTAAGGCTATTAGTGGTGGTTGTTTTAATGCTTTTTGTGGTGGTTGTTTTAATACTATTGGTGGTGGTTGTTTTGACACGTGCATTGGTGAGTTCATTTGACCTAATTCAACATTGTGCACGACATCACTTGTTATGTTCATTTTTCAGATTCCAGGAACAGATGCCACTATTCAGCTGTGTATACGACTCCACGAACATAATCACGCCCGTCCAATAGGACTCTTATAACACCTGCACACCTGTATTGTGTTCATATAACTCTTATAACACCTGCACACCTCTACAATGTTCATATAACTCTTATAACACCTGCACACCTGTCTTATGTTCATATAACTCTTATAACACCTGCACACCTGTCCAATGTTCATATGACTCTTATAACACCTTCACACCTGTCTTATGTTCATATAACTCTTATGACACCTGCACACCTGTCTTATGTTCATACGACTCTTATAACACCTGCACAACTGTCTTATGTTCATATAACTCTGATAACACCTACACCCCTGTCTTATGTTCATATAACTCTTATAACACCTGCACACCTGTCTTATGTTCATACGACTCTTATAACACCTGCACACATGACTTATGTTCATATAACTCTTATAACACCTGCACACCTGTCTTATGTTCATATAACTCTTATAACACCTGCACACCTGTCTTATGTTCATACGACTCTTATAACACCTGATCAACTGTCTTATGTTCATTTAACTCTTATAACACCTGCACCCCTGTCTTATGTTCATATAAATCTTATAACACCTGCACACCTGTCTTATGTTCATATAACTCTTATAACACCTGCACACCTGTCTTATGTTCATACGACTCTTATAACACCTGCACACCTGTACAATGTTCATATAACTCTTATAACACCTGCACCCCAGTCTTATGTTCATATAAATCTTATAACACCTGCACACCTGTCTTATGTTCATATAACTCTTATAACACCTGCACACCTGTCTTATGTTCATACGACTCTTATAACACCTGCACACCTGTCTTATGTTCATACGACTCTTATAACACCTGCACACCTGTCTTATGTTCATACGACTTTTATAACACCTGCACACATGTCTTATGTTCATATAACTCTTATAACACCTGCACACCTGTCTTATGTTCATATAACTCTTATAACACCTGCACACCTGTCTTATGTTCATATAACTCTTATAACACCTGCACACCTGTCTTATGTTCATATAACTCTTATAACACCTGCACACCTGTCTTATGTTCATATAACTCTTATAACACCTGCACACCTGTCTTATGTTCATATAACTCTTATAACACCTGCACACCTGTCTTATGTTCATATAACTCTTATAACACCTGCACACCTGTCTTATGTTCATATAACTCTTATAACACCTGCACACCTGTCTTATGTTCATATAACTCTTATAACACCTGCACACCTGTCTTATGTTCATATAACTCTTATAACACCTGCACACCTGTCTTATGTTCATATAACTCTTATAACACCTGCACACCTGTCTTATGTTCATATGACTCTTATAACACCTGAAGTATATAAATCTAGAACATATCCAATTATTGCCACACATATATAGGATTGTTCTGTACAACTATGATTTCCCCATATTACTGTGATCGTCAAATAAATCTTTTATTTCACCATAAATATGTGATTGTCTAATTCAATTATGATTTCCCCATACAACTGTTTATCCAATACAACTATGATTGTCCAATACAACTATGATTGTCCTATACAACTATGATTGTCCTATACAACTATGATTGTCCTATACAACTATGATTGTCCTATACAACTATGATTGTCCTATACAACTATGATTGTCCTATACAACTATGATTGTCCTATACAACTATGATTGTCCTTTTCATCTATGTTTGCCCCTTTAACTTGAACATCTTCGGTGTCCTGGTCAACAAAGTTCCAAGGACATATCACTCTCTATTCAATATTTGTATTCCTTTCCAAAGCCGTACACCCCCTCATAACTGCACTCGCTCCTCAAAGCAGCATGACAAACTCCATGCGCATTTGAGATAACACACTACACATCCATAGTTTCATCAACCGCATCCCTTCTGACCCACCTGATGGTATCTCCTACCACCTTCTAGTCTTGTGAAAACCAGAAATGTATGTTAAATGTAATTTTCTTACTTTGTCTTTAATGATAAATGAAAGGGTTAGGGAGGGGGGACTATAAAGGAAACCACTAATGATAAAACTATTTTTGCTTGTATTATGTTGTAAGTGACGTCAGTTCCAGCAAAACACGCAGCACTAAATAACGAACGCCCCGCACTAAATAACGAACGCCCCCAGTGTGACCCAAACAATGGCCACCCCACGATGCTATTGACGCGACGTCGTCTTTGGCAACTTCAAGGTGATAACGTTTCAGCCCTCGTGGCCGCCTCATGCTCAGCACAAAAAGCGTGTCATGTCACTATTTATTTTTGTCTGTGTGACAGTGCCCTCGTGAAGGCAGACGTTATCACTGAGTCAGTTTGACAAGGAAGATGGAAGGCCACACACTTTGGGGAGTGGGGATGTATGTAGAATGTCACTAACTATAAGGAGTGGGGATGTATGTAGAATGTCACTAACTATAAGGAGTGGGGATGTATGTAGAATGTCACTAACTTTAAGGAGTGGGGATGTATGAAGAATGTCACTAACTATAAGGAGTGGGGATGTATGTAGAATGTCACTAACTATAGGGAGTGGGTATGAATGTAGAATGTCACTAACTATAAGGAGTGGGGATGTATGTAGAATGTCACTAACTATAAGGAGTGGGGATGTATGTAGAATGTCACTAACTATAAGGAGTGGGGATGAATGTAGAATGTCACTAACTATAAGGAGTGGGGATGAATGTAGAATGTCACTAACTATAGGGAGTGGGGATGTATGTAGAATGTCACTAACTATAGGGAGTGGGTATGAATGTAGAATGTCACTAACTATAAGGAGTGGGGATGTATGTAGAATGTCACTAACTATAAGGAGTGGGGATGTATGTAGAATGTCACTAACTATAAGGAGTGGGGATGTATGTAGAATGTCACTAACTATAAGGAGTGGGGATGAATGTAGAATGTCACTTACTATAAGGAGTGGGGATGTATGTAGAAGATCACTAACTATAGGGAGTGGGGATGTATGTAGAAGGTCACTAACTATAAGGAGTGGGGATGTATGTAGAAGGTCACTAACTATAGGGAGTGGGATTGTATGTAGAAGGTCACTAACTATAAGGAGTGGGGATGTATGTAGAATGTCACTAACTATAAGGAGTGGGGATGTATGTAGAAGGTCACTAACTATAAGGAGTGGGGATGTATGTAGAAGGTCACTAACTATAAGGAGTGGGGATGTATGTAGAATGTCACTAACTATAAGGAGTGGGGATGTATGTAGAATGTCACTAACTATAAGGAGTGGGGATGTATGTAGAATGTCACTAACTATAAGGAGTGGGGATGTATGTAGAAGGTCACTAACTATAGGGAGTGGGGATGTATGTAGAAGGTCACTAACTATAGGGAGTGGGATTGTATGTAGTAGGTCACTAACTATAAGGACTGGGGATGTATGTAGAATGTCACTAACTATAAGGAGTGGGGATGTATGTAGAAGGTCACTAACTATAGGGAGTGGGATTGTATGTAGAAGGTCACTAACTATAAGGAGTGGGGATGTATGTAGAATGTCACTAACTTTAAGGAGTGGGGATGTATGAAGAATGTCACTAACTATAAGGAGTGGGGATGTATGTAAAATGTCACTAACTATAAGAAGTGGGGATGTATGTAGAAGGTCACTAACTATAAGGAGTGGGGATGTATGTAGAAGGTCACTAACTATAAGGAGTGGGGATGTATGTAGAACGTCACTAACTATAGGGAGTGGGATTGTATGTAGAAGGTCACTAACTATAAGGAGTGGGGATGTATGTAGAATGTCACTAACTATAAGGAGTGGGGATGTATGTAGAAGGTCACTAACTATAAGGAGTGGGGATGTATGTAAAATGTCACTAACTATAAGGAGTGGGGATGTATGTAGAAGGTCACTAACTATAAGGAGTGGGGATGTATGTAGAACGTCACTAACTATAGGGAGTGGGGATGTATGTAGAATGTCACTAACTATAAGGAGTGGGGATGTATGTAGAATGTCACTAACTATAAGGAGTGGGGATGTATGTAGAATGTCACTAACTATAAGGAGTGAAGGTGTATGTAGAAGGTCACTAACTATAAGGAGTGGGATTGTATGTAGAAGGTCACTAACTATAAGGAGTGGGGATGTATGTAGAATGTCACTAACTATAAGGAGTGGGAATGTGTGTAGAAGATCACATACTATGGGGAGTGGGGATGTAGAAGGTCATACTGTATTGGGGAGTGTGATGTAGAAGGTCACACTGTATTGGGGAGTGTGATGTAGAAGGTCACACTGTATTGGGGAGTGTGATGTAGCAGGTCATACTTTATTGGGGAGTGTGATGTAGAAGGTCACATGGTATTGGGAAGTGTGATGTAGAATGTCACACTGTATTAGGGAGTGTGATGTAGAAGGTCACGTGGTATTGGGGAGTGTGATGTAGCATGTCACCCGGTATGATCCTAATGACCAACCAAAGATGTTGAGTGTGATGTAGAAGGTCACACTGTATTTGGGAGTGTGATGTAGAAGGTCACACTGTATTGGGGAGTGTGCTGTAGAAGGTCACACTGTATTGGGGAGTGTGCTGTAGAAGGTCACACTGTATTGGGGAGTGTGATGTAGAATGTCACACTGTATTGGGGAGTGTGATGTAGCAGGTCATACTGTATTGGGGAGTGTGATGTAGAAGGTCACACTGTAGTGGGGGGTGTGATGTAGAAGGTCACACTGTATTGGGGAGTATAATGTAGAAGGTCACATGGTATTGGGAAGTGTGATGTAGAAGGTCACACTGTATTGGGGAGTGTGATGTAGAAGGTCACGTGGTATTGTGGAGTGTGATATAGAAGGTCACATGGTATTGGGGAGTGTGATGTAGAAGGTCACATGGTATTGGGGAGTGTAATGTAGAATGTCACACTGTATTAGGGAGTGTGATGTAAAAGGACACACTGTATTGGGGAGTGTGATATAGAAGGTCACACTGTATTGGGGAGTGTGATGTAGAAGGTCACATGGTATTGGGGAGTGTGATGTAGAAGGTCACATGGTTATTAGGGAGTGTAATGTAGAAGGTCACATGGTATTGGGGAGTGTGATGTAGAAGGTCACACTGTATTGGGGAGTGTGATGTAGAGGGTCACACTGTATTGGGGAGTGTGATGTAGAATGTCGCACTGTATTGGGGAGTGGGATGTAGCAGGTCATACTTTATTGGGGAGTGTGATGTAGAAGGTCACATGGTATTGGGAAGTGTGATGTAGAATGTCACACTGTATTAGGGAGTGTGATGTAGAAGGTCACGTGGTATTGGGGAGTGTGATGTAGCATGTCACCCGGTATGATCCTAATGACCAACCAAAGATGTTGAAATTTGTTCAACTCACTCGCATCCTATTTCCCAAATTAAGCCCCTCAACAAAACGACCCCACACTAAGACACCCATATAAGATGTGGCGCCCCCTTGACAGCAGTTTGTAGTATTAAGTCCGTGATATGGTCCTGGTCTCAAAAAGTATGTATTACATCGTACAGTGTGCACAGTCTTAGATATTTGTATCACCATTATATTTATATATTTATATCCCCATTATATATTTATATCAGCATTATATATTTATATCACCATTATATATTTATATCAACATTGTATATTTATTTCATCATTATATATTTATATCACCATTATATATTTATATCACCATTATATATTTATATTACCATTATTAATTTATATCACCATTGTATATTTATATTTTATATCACCATTATATATTTATATCACCATTATATATTTATATCAACATTATATATTTATATGACCATTATATATTTATATCACCATTATATAGTTATATCATCATGATATAGTTATATCACCATTATATAGTTATATCACCATTATATAGTTATATCACCATTATATAGTTATATCACCATTATATAGTTATATCACCATTATATAGTTATATCACCATTATATAGTTATATCACCATTATATAGTTATATCAGCATTATATAGTTATATCACCATTATATAGTTATATCACCATTATATAGTTATATCACCATTATATCACAGTCCGGAATTCGGGCGTGGAATGGGTTGCCTGAAGAATCCAGGAAAACCAACACTTTATCAACATTTAAATCTCTAATAAAAATGCAGGACTAAACACAAACCATAGATAAGCGTAGGACGCAATAATCTTCTGTATAGAAGGAGCGTCTGTAAACAGATAAGATAAGATAAGATATAGTTATATCACCATTATATAGTTATATCACCATTATATAGTTATATCACCATTATATAGTTATATCACCATTATATAGTTATATCACCATGATGTATATTTGAGGAGTCGGTGAACGTTGCTATCACCACTCACCAACCAGCTGTGTGTTTACAACAGAACAACACTCATGTTGTAAAGTGACACAGATCTTACATTATTTATGTATAGAATGTTGTCTCAAATCGAGGCTCTCACGTTACAGTTTGTTGTTTGAAATATAAAACAACCCGCCATTAGAATGTTTGAAATATAAAACAACCCGCCATTAGAATGTTTGAAATATAAAACAACCCGCCATTAGAATGTTTGAAATATAAAACAACCCGCCATTAGAATGTTTGGAAGATACATGCCAACCAAATGATGTCATGACAGGGTGTCAAGTCACGTGACGCACCTGCTGTGTTTCCCTGAATCTCGTAAACCCCAGGAGTGGGAGGGGTCACTTTTTCCATAACGAACTTGATATACAAAGAGTTGTGATTCATAAAACCAGCATTAGACCAGAGAGTTTGGTGAAAATATTAGATAGGTCCATGGGCTCTCGATCCAGAGTGTTTGACCGCGGATAGTCTGATCTTGTCGATGCCACACCCTTAAGTTATTTTTAGAAATTATTTTTGGTTTAATTACTTTGTTGCTAAAATTATTTTCAATCGCAATAGACAGCAGCTTCAAATAGTAAACATTAAAGTTATATTATTAAATAGACATTTGAAACTAATATTGTGTTCTATCATTATATTTATATAGATCGTCTGTTTGCACAGTTGTTTTATTATAAAACTTTTATTTAAATTAAGATAAACCATAGATAAGCGTAGGACGCAATAATCTTCTGTATAGAAGGAGCGTCTGTAAACAGATAAGATAAGATAAGATAAGATAAGAATCACACTTTCTTTAAGTCATAGTCGGGTGAAGTCGGGTGAAGTCGGGTGAAGTCGGGTGAAATCGGGTGAAGTCGGGTGAAGTCGGGTGAAGTCGGGTGAAGTCGGGTGAAATCGGGTGAAGTCGGGTGAATTCGGGTGAAGTCGGGTGAAGTCGGGTGAAGTCGGGTGAAGTCGGGTGAAATCGGGTGAAGTCGGGTGAAATCGGGTGAAGTCGGGTGAAATCGGGTGAAATCGGGTGAAGTCGGGTGAAGTCGGGTGAAATCGGGTGAAGTCGGGTGAAATCGGGTGAAATCGGGTGAAGTCGGGTGAAGTCGGGTGAAATCGGGTGAAGTAGGGTGAAGTCATGTCCAATCTATTTTAAGTTGAGTCGTCGGCGTTCATTGCTCATGTCGGTCATCTTCACTGCATATAACACCATAGAAACAATAATTATAACGCTTATATTATCATCTAAGTCCAATTGTGGCTGGTCGAAATGTCCTGCCATCATCTTACCCACATGTGGACTGCTTAAATACAATTTTACCCTCATCTGTAGACTGGTAAAATAATGATACCCTCATCTGTAGACTGGTAAAATAATGATACCCTCATCTGTAGACTGGTAAAATAATGATACCCTCATCTGTAGACTGGTAAAATAATGATACCCTCATCTGTATACTGGTAAAATAATGATACCCTCATCTGTAGACTGGTAAAATAATGATACCCTCATCTGTCGATATATTCTAAATAAAACATTGAAATGACTTTGAATCATGACTTTAAATACGAAGGCGACAAATTAAAAAAATGACGTCACATGAAAACCACATTTTTTCAAATTAAATACGAAAAGAAAGGCAATTTGAACAGTAAAACACCAAATTTATTTATATACAATGATGACGTCATATACATTTGACGGCAATTGAAACCGTGACAAGAATCAAAATATATTTCAGAGAAAATTTATGATGATTTTAAATATAACTTCAATAGAAAGCGATCATTACCAATGGAATAACAAATGACAACATGTGTCTCTCTTTGAATTATTGTTAGACGAATTTATAATGATGTATGACAATAAAACTCAAACTTAGATCACGCATCGTTTGTTCATGATTCACTCTACATCTTCTCATATTTGACATTCTCCCCCTCCCCCTCTTGTACACTTGTACAACCCTTGTACACCCCACGTGTACATGGTGGCACCAACATGATATTCACATTTGGCTCCCCAACAACCCCGTACTAATGGCTTTCATCTCCGCCGCCCCAATGAACCCCCATGAATGGCGCCGGCCTTGAACTCAGTGCTCACCCCTGCCGTGTCGTCATCGCTCCGCTGTCACGTGTCAGGATTGAATGTTAAGACGTCATTTCCTGGTTAAAAACGAAAGCGTGTAACCAGCTGACGGCGAAGCACTTCCACGTCATCCACACACAGGAGGTTTCATTGAAATGGAGACTAGGAGACAACACAAAGAACAATAACTCACACTAGCGTAATCCTTGTTTATTTCATTTCACGATTAAAAACCAGTTGTTTGCGGTTTAAAAACTTTTTTGTTGTCCCCCAAAACAACAGCGTGCGAAAGTTTGAATTGCCCTTTTGGCTTTCAGTGTGTGCCAAAAAAAAACAAAAAAACAAAAAACAAAAAACAAAAAAAAACAACCTGAAAACGTTTTTTGTGTTTGCGATTTCTTACTGATATTTTCAATAATCATTTTTCCGGTTTCGGACTAAATTTCCCAGTGAAATAACAGCACACACCGTGAGCGCTTATGTTCAATTTGTTAAGAGGTTATAACCGAAGTTTCAAATGTCCAGAAGGTGATTTCCCTTTTCGTGATTGTTGAACGCAATATTTCCATTGATTGTTTTCGTTATTTCCCTGGAGTCTGTGACGTCATACCCGGAGATATAATACTGAAACACGACGCCATGTTGATGACAACATGAGAAATAACTCAAAGTGTATCAAGTATTCTCCCCTTTTAAAAGTTACCATGACAACATTTGGAAACACTTGGGCTGGCACCATGTAAAAACTCTCCAAGCCAAAATAAACCCAAAACATTTTTTTCCAGTTCAGATTGCACAAAGACGTAATCTCTGGCGATTTCCCGTCCAAAGTCACACTATCCTAGTACCAGTGTTCGGTACCATTAAACCTCTTTTGGTTCTATGAAAGTTGGACTTAAGTCTAGCCGACCCTAAAATACCAGACTTCACAATTAACGCTTTCTTTTTAAACAATTTAGTTTAAGGGTACGTCTAGACTTGCTCAAGAATTTGACACTGCCATATGACGTAATGCGAGCGTAAGAAAATGTACTTTTAGTTTGTGGCTACACTGCCATCAAGTGCTTCCGCTTTTTCTTTGCAACAACCTTTGACCTTTGTTCTAACATACACTGTTGCGGCTGCCGTCATTCAGCGGAAAAATTAATTTATCCTTATCTGACATTTGATATTATTTAAACAAATGCAAATCGGAGTCATAGTAATTTAACAAGGTGAATCTACACAAATACTCCCTTTAAGCGGCGCGGCCGCGCTGATATCTCACCGACGCCACGCAGCAGTTTAGAATTACCGCGCAGCAAATTTGGTAAAATATTGTTAAAAAAAATTGATGCTGTGCAAATTAGCACGCGAGTTTTTGTTCTTTGCACAAGGACCAACGAACCTTAGAGGGCACTGTGTGTTGTTAAAATTGTTAAATTTGTTAACTAGAAACACACAAATTATAACAAACAAATAGCTCTGAGTTCAATACTAACCTTTAGAAACACACATATTATTGTTGTTGGTATGTTGAAGAGCGTTTTATACACTTAGTAGATCACTACATGCGCAGCAAGAAAGGTAATGTTTACAAATTGTGATTCGACGAAGTGAAAGCTCTCTAACGCGCCGGGTTTAAAAATGTAGGTCCCTTGAGCATGCGCACAACACAGCATGACTATGTAGGAGTGCTGTAACACTATGCGTTGGTTCCAATTTAAGTTTAGCAAAGTTTTGACCGCGATTAATTAGTTTGTTGCATTTTTGCAACACTATGCATTTAAGGGTTTTAAAAAATCATTACCGACTTTAATTTAATTGCTACCTGCAATACCGAAGTAACAAAAACCAATTTTTGTTCCTCGCGAATGTGGTGCATGATCGAGCAGCACCCGATAGCACCAATTACTAGTGTGCAAATATAGCCGTGCACACAATGTTATTATTGTTATAACATTCGTTTAGTCTAAGATCTGACCTTATACGGCATTGTTGAATTCCTGAAACAGTCTTACCATTAAACTAATATAAAGCTTATACAGTTGACAGGTACACACAATTTCTCACACCTGGTGAACAGGTAAATAATTAGTTCTCACAGCTGGTGGACAGGTACACAACAGTTCTCACACTTGATGGACAGGTACACAACAGTTCTCACACCTGATGGACAGGTACACAACAGTTCTCACACCTGATGGGCAGGTACACAACAGTTCTCACACCTGATGGGCAGGTACACAACAGTTCTCACACCTGGTGGACAGGTACACAACAGTTCTCACACCTGGTGGACAGGTACACAACAGTTCTCACACCTGGTGGACAGGTACACAACAGTTCTCACACCTGGTGGACAGGTACACAACAGTTCTCACACCTGACTGACACAATACTACATACAGATATGGCACAAGGTTTGGTCACGGATTATATCACACAATCCACGACATCTCAAATATCCACAGTACTCAAAAATAATAATAATAATAATAATGAACAGTCAGTGACGCTATTTGTCAAAAGCATACAGACTACAGACACAGAAAAGAAACGTTTCAGGCCCCTGCTACCAGACTTGTCCGGAACAAACTGTTCTGCCTGACCATAGTCTTGGCCTCCTTACTCTCAAAGACAAAATGCTTTTGCTCAGTTTGTTGTTTCGTTTTGTCCTAGAACAAATTTTAAATTATCAAATGCATATTCTACTTTATGTTCTTTCTGTGTTTTCCATTTCTATGTTCCATCTCTATGCTCCGTCACTATGTTCCATCTCTATTTTCTAGCTCTATGTTCTATCTCAATTTTCCATATCTATGTTCCATCTGTAATCTATGTATAGCATTATGTTCCATCTCTATGTTCCATCTCTATGTTCCATCTCTATGTTCCATCTCTATGTTCCATCTCTATGTTCCATCTCTATGTTCCATCTCTATATGTTCCATCTCTATGTTCTATTTCGAGCCACACGCAATGCCTAATATCTGACGGTTATCAAAACAAATATTTTGACAGACTTGAAAAGATTGCTAGCTAAACACGTTCAATCGATGAATCACCTTGAGTTTATTTAGACAGCCTAGAAGTTTTCGCGTGACACGAAACGAGACATTGGGACTTTAAGACATTGGGACTTTAAGACATTGGGACTTTAAGACATTGGGACTTTAAGCAAAAAAGGGGGAGCTAACTAGAAGATCTAGGACATTACAGAAACGTAGGCGCTTGTACAAGGTGACCAATCACAGCACTCAGATTTTTGGATTGGTGGATATGGATTATAAAACACAGGTGACTCACTTAAAATAATTTATGTAAATCCTATAAACAGCCATATACAGTAGAGAAATCATGTAAAGCAATCAAGGTTATAAAGTACGTACACAATTCGTTACTTAAATCATGTACAGAACTCAGTACGCAAATCGACTACAACAAACCGTATATACAAATATTATCATGGAAACAAGTATTGTACTCGTATACCAAATAATACACAAATTGTGTGTACCAAATAATACACAAATTGTGTGTATCAAATAATGCACACATTGTGTGTACCAAATAATACACAAATTGTGTGTATCAAATAATACACAAATTGTGTGTACCAAATTATGAACACAAATCTTGTTTCAAATGTTTGACAACATCAAAATTATCAACATGTTGATTGACATATCAACTCGACATGCACATAATATTTTAAAAGATATTAGTTACTATCACAATGTCAGCAAGCGAACGAAAGCGATCTTAATTATCGTTAAAACCATTTGAAGCGTCTTATTCGCCGATTGTTAAACTCAATTCGGGATTGACAGTACTGCATCAACGATTAAACTTACAACAATTACAAAGTCGCAATTTTAACAAACACAAGTAAAGCGCATCATTAAACACACACACGAACACACATACACACACACCGGCACGCTGATGACATTTACACAAGAGGGAGGCAAGTAAACAAACAGATGTGTGTAAAGGGAAACAAGTAAACAAACAGATGTGTGTAAAGGGAAACAAGTAAAAAAACAGATGTGTGTACAGGGAAACAAGTAAACAAACATATGTGTGTAAAGGGAAACAAGTAAACAAACATATGTGTGTACAGGGAAACAAGTAAACAAAAAGATTGGTGTACAGGGAAACAAGTGAACAAAAAGATTGGTGTACAGGGAAACAAGTGAACAAAAAGATTGGTGTACAGGGAAACAAGTGAACAAAAATATTGGTGTACAGGGAAACAAGTGAACAAAAATATGGACGTAAAAGGCAATACGTGTCAATAAAACAGATGGATAAATGCAGCACCTGTCGTAAAGCTGATGGTTTACTCTTTGGTAGAAGGGTTGGCAATAAATATACAAGAATTCAATCGGAGTTTGCAATTTGTCTCTATAGGTATGTCTTTTTAAGTCTGCCTCTGTAGGTCTGTCTCTGTAGGTCTGCTTCTGTAGGTCTGCTCTGTAGGTCTGTCACTGTAGGTCGACCTCTGTAGGTCTGCCTCTGTAAGTCTGCCTCTGTAAGTCTGCCTCTGTAAGTCTGCCTCTGTAGGTCTGCTTTGCAGGTCTGCCTCTGTAGTTCTGCCTCTGTAGGTCTGCCTCTGCCCGGTAAAGCAGTGTTACGATCGGTATAATAGGACTATGCTGGTGACAAGAGCTATGTACATTATGGGTACAGTAGTTCTATATTTAGAGTCTTGTTTGTATTTTATCCACTAAATGTTGACTCCGCATGTGGTGGACTCCACATTTATCGCCATTGGCTCAGGGTAAAAACATCTCTTTGTTTGGGCCAACAATACAACGGGAGCGTACATATTGCTTGATCAAAAAGCCCCAGTCAGTAGATGACGTTCATCAATTCTTTGATAGTTGTCTCATCCTTAGGCTGACCTTACATCCCTAGGCTGACCTTACATCCGTAGTCTGCCTGCACATCCGTAGGCTTCCTGCACATCCCTAGTCTGCCTGTACATCCTTAGGCTGCCTGTACATCTGTAGGCTGACCTTACATCCGTAGGCTGCCTGCACATCCGTAGGCTTCCTGCACATCCCTAGTCTGCCTGTACATCCTTAGGCTGCCTGTACATCTGTAGGCTGACCTTACATCCGTAGCTGCCTGTACATCATTCAGCGCTTTTCTAAAAGCGTATGGAATCTGTTACAGATTTGACGTTCCTTAGGCAAGTGTTTACCAAATATGGCTGGTGGTAGTGGTTATGATCTAATCTTTACAAGACAAATATTTTTGGTGTCAAAGTTTACAGAAACAAAAAACAGACAAGACACACGTTGGTTAAGTTTTGAGTTCGAGAAAAGCGGGTCGGTAATGGCGGTGGTTGGCGTACAACGAAGAGCTACCGTCAGGTCCATTGGTTCGTAGGGGGAGTGTTCAAGGTCGTCTGGAGGTGAAGATGACCCTGGTGGTGAAGGTGCTGCTGTGACTGATGTTGGTGCTGCTGGTGGTGTTGGGAGTTCAAGGGTTCCTGGTGCTGCTGAAAGTGCAAGTGGGTCAGACTTGACGTCTGGTGGTTGAGGTGGGCGGGTTGGGGCTGGGGGTGGAAGTGATGCATCATGGGAGACAAGCTGGCGTCGCTGGACACTCCGAGGCCCATACTGACGTCACCGCAGGAGTTGAACTCCGATATAATGTTAGAGTTGTTGTTGTTGTTCTTGCCGTTCGTGTTGCTGGTGGTATTGCCACAGCTGACGTTGCTGTCCCGGCTGCTGCTGACGCTGGGGTCGATGAAGTTGGGCGAGAGAATCGCGTTAGGGCTCATACTGGCCCTGTCTCCCTCCAAGGGGAGACCACCCCACTGTCAAACCGGCGGCACGGCAGGATGGTGATGGTGGTGGGGGTGCAGATTGTGTGGGTGGTGAGGGTGGTGGTGGTGCCGGTCCATGGCTTGAGGCGAGCACAGGAAGTGGGGCGCGAAAGGGGAGCCCTCGCTCTTGACGAGAGGTAGATTTTGTCTCATGTCCTCGATGAGTTTACTTTGGATGTTAAACTCCCTGCCATAGTCCATGGGGTGCCCGTGCATCATGGCGCCCTGGTGCGGGGCGCCCATCCCACACATTTGTTGCATGGCCTGCTTCATACTTTCTTCACTCAAGTCCCGGCAGAATGCATCTCTGTGGAGAAGAAAGGTGAAATAATTATAACATTAAGTGTTACCTAAAGTTATCGAACACTATAAATTTAATAGGTCTAAATCACACTGTTTACCGACCAACAGTGGCAGCTATAAGTATCACATTGAAGACCTTCTACGTCACAAAACATCAATTTAAGTAATGCACTGTTTTTATGACCTATGATTATTGAGCTCTAACTTTTAATGAACGCCACCGCCAAATTTTCCCCTCTCTATAAATATGACACCATCTTTACTTTCATATTACAGAGATATTGGAGTATCTGTTATAATATAGAGCTATAGTAGATCTTCTGTTATCATATAGATATATATTAGATCTTCTGTTATCATATAGATATATATTAGATCTTCTGTTATCATATAGATATATATTAGATCATCTGTTATAATATAGATATATAGTAGATCATCTGTTATAATATAGATATATAGTAGATCATCTGTTATAATATAGAGCTATATTAGATCTTCTGTTATCATATAGATATATAGTAGATCTTCTGTTATAATATAGAGATATAGTAGATCATCTTTTAAAATATAGAGCTATAGTTGATCATCTGTTATAATATAGAGCTATAGTAGATCTTCTGTTATAATATAGAGATATAGTAGATCATCTGTTATAATATAGAGATATAGTAGATCATCTGTTATAATATAGAGATATAGTAGATCATCTGTTATAATATAGAGATATAGTAGATCTTCTGTTATAATATAGAGATATAGTAGATCTTCTCTACATCTTTTCTTCTTATCAATTATAGTCACTCATTCCATAAACATGATTTCGGCCTTTACTCAATCATGTGTTTATCACCGTCACCCGAGAATGTGATTTTGATATACCGTATATACTCGCATAAACGCCGAGTTTAGAACTATAAAATACAATACCGAAATCAGGGGGTCGGCTTTTATGTGCATAAAACAAAATGGACACAAAGACAGACACTAAAATGTATAATTTTTTCTCTATATATATACTTCGTTAATCATCAGTTGTGAGCAACTTATGAGCGGAGGTTCAGATGTTATTATAGCAAACAACGAGGAAAACGCAGAACACGTTTTCTGTCTTTCCAAATGGTAAACAAACTGGTATGTAACATAAAAGTAAGCTTTTACATCTTTACAGTAACACGTAATTTCTAAGAACCAAAAATATGGAGGGAAATTAGACAATTGTATGATCGTTTATGTTCGGTTTTTTTTTAAAAACTGGCCATTTTAAAGCAGCGTTAGGGGGTTGGCTTATAGGCGATGTAGGCTTATATTCGAGTATATACGGTAGTCGCCAAATTACTTCATTCAAGCCACAACTAACAGAAACTAAATATTTGTCTTTGAAACTTTTCTCATCAAACAATAGAAAATATTGCGCACCGGATTCAGTTGCTTGTTATTGACATTCGGCGCTTCAGACGTAATTCTTGCAAGAGAGAATCATATATATAATATATTTAAGCTCAATTATCGCTGACTGTGGCCTAACGCTAAATCATAATCGTTTTGGTTTCCAGATTAACATTAAACAAACAACGCACGAACCTATGACATGTACACATGTATGAAAGTTTAATATTACGTATTTATCATACAGGGACAAGTTAGTTGGGCTGTTGAAAAAGGTGGGCACCGTAGGCGCCCTTAAAAAAAGGGGGCGCCGCAGCACAAACTAGTGTTGATTATAACACGTACAAGTTTTTAAAGTCAATCAGCTTCTGAAATAATCCCCAGGGGTAATAACTCAAATATCACCAGACACAACTGATGTTAACTTGTTGTGAAAACATATAACAAAGGGCAAGTAAGTGAAATATTGACAGGAAAGATGCGCAGAGGTCACAGTTTATGTAAGGACACCCTCCATCCTCTGCTGGACCAAACAATGACCCATGTTTAAAGCAGAGTAGACGGATACGGTCCATCAAGCTAAAAATAGAAGTACACCAATTACTATCTCACAATAGGTCCGGGTTTACGGGTGCCCAATGATTGTGTCATATGATTGTGTTATACGATTGTGTTATACGATTGTGTCATATGATTGTGTCATATCATGTTATACGATTGTGTCATATGATTGTGTCATATCATTATGTTATACGATTGTGTCATATGATTTTGTCGAGTGATTTTATCATATGATTGTGTCATACGATTGTGTCATATGAGTGTATTAGTTTACTTTTCAACTGGCACTCACGGAATTTTGTATTATTTTTATTAGTAAATATTTTGAAAAGAACCGGTCGTGAATTTATTCCCCCTTTTATCTGATTATCGCCTCATTGAAAAGAAAGAAGTTACCAGACCTGTGATGGCATCTCTAGGCTTTAATATTCCAGCAGAATCAAATATCAAGTGACGTGACTCAAATTTTGAGACAAAGTCATATTTAGATTGGCTCCCTTGAGCCTGGCTCTGAGCAAGGAGGAGTACTCTGCATCTCCGTAGAATGCGGAACATTTTCTCTGATGACAGATTTCCCATGAATAATTCAGACAACTCTCGCTGTATTTACTCTATAACCCAATACCTGGAGCAGTTCTCTCTTCCACACACACACACACACACTTCAAGACTGACATTTCCGGATAATGAGAATAATCTCCCTTTGTTTTTGAAGTTTCCCTTATTTTAACTCCCAGTTAAATTCATGACATGTTTTATATGAAAGTATACAAATATATTATTGGCTTTCGATAAAATTCTACGGGCTCACACTCCACCCCCACCCCTACCCCCACCTTCCCCTTCTCCTCCCCACTACAACTAGGTGTCAGTTGTGACGGACAATGTGATGGGGACACGTATCGCTTTTTGTGTTGTCTGGTGTTTGAAGAGGTCCATAGCAACGGCCGATATCTTATTTTATCTTATCTGTTACAGCAGCTCCTTCTATACAGAAGATTATTGCGTCCTACGCTTATCTATCGTTTGTGTTTAGTCCTGCATTTTTGTAAGAGATGTACATGTTGATAAAGTGTTGGTTTTTCCTGGTTTCTTCAGGCAACCCATACTACGCCCGAATTCCGGACGGGAAGAACGAAAATTTGAAAGTGTTTGTTCTTGCATACGGAATAAGAAAGGTGTTTTTATCCTTATGTCTATCTGAGGGTTGTATTAAGTTATTTTTGTGTTGCATTTCAAAATTAGAATTAATTGCTTTATTACTATTTTACACTTGGTTCTTCAATCCTCTAGTGTTTCAAGGTTTAATAATTTAACTAATGGTGTTATTCTTGTTAGTTTTGAATACTCTCCAGTACTGAATCTGGCAGCTCTTTTTTTAATTTGTTTTTTATCAATGTTTTCTTTGGTGGATGGGTCCCATACAGAAGATGCATATTCTAGTACAGGTCTCACAAAAGTGAGAAAGCATTTTAGTTTTATATCTCTATTACATAATTTGTTAAAGTATCTGTTTATAAAGCCTAAGGTTTTGTTTGATTTTTTAATAACTTCATTGACATGGGGATTCCATGATAGTTTCTCATTTATTATGACTCCTAAGTATTTTGCATCTTTAGTCTTTAGTTTGGGTCAGTTCTTTTCCATGAATGAAATATTTTGATATTTTGAATTTATTTGTTTCGGATAGATTTGACATGCGTCTTGTCCTCAAATAATTCTGTAAACTAACTCCCGCTTCAGCTTACAGCTTAAAGATGCATTCATAGTAAACCTATCTTTAAAAGAAACATACAATACATCTTAGGCGTGGAAATTTGTTACAATAGTGGTCACGTGGTATTATAACACTGCAGATAATGGAATATTTTTAGCATGAATGACCCCCTTTCCAGTCCAGGACGGACTGTGGGGCAAGTGATGTGTTTTTAGCCACCACTAACGAGCAGGGAATGTGCGGCCAGCACAATGCCCCAGTGGCCTTGCCAGTACCGAGACTCGAGCTCTGCCTCGGATCGACAGTCCAGTGCGCTACCACTTAGACCATCGCATGAACGTTTCTTTATATAGATTTTTTCTTTCTTTTATCATATTTTTAAAGAACCCTGTAAGAATTATATTCTATATAATGTATTTGTTTTCTTTTAGTAATTTTTTTTTAAAGCGGCTGTCAATTTCAAATATATTTTAATAAATTTCTCAACAACAGACAACCAAAACAATCTCGAACAAGGGACACAACTGTGGGGCCTGAAGCAACTAGTGGAGTTCTCCTTCTTGGCGGCGGGACTTTGTTTTTCTAAGTCTAACCTGACTAGAGACAATGTCTTGGGGAGGGAGGGAGGGAGGGAGGGAGGGAGGGGTGGTGGGGACGGGGGCTTCCTCTGACTCGTGAAAGTCTCTCTTTGAAAAATGTGTTGTGTTGTTGAAATCATACAAAACTAGCTCCACACATGGTCTATATTTTAGTCTGAATGTCCGTGGTCTTCCTGTCAATAAGCATATAAATAATTGTAGTACAAAAGAAAGTGCCATGAGACAGTTAATTGCTTTGGAGCTTGGATGAGGATCTCTGTTATGGTGGCAAGCTCTAAGTTTACACCGCAAGGAAACCAGGATTTAACGCTAGCAATTAAAACTAACATTCTCTAATCCTGAACTTGCATTAACTTTTACCTTTTAATATGCTGCAACTGCAATAGTACTAAAGTCCATAATTTAAATATCTATATATAGATTTAGCCAAAACTACCATGTGCAAATGAGCATGACCAATGACCCTAGCTGGGGTCGGAAAATCACAGTTGGCAAGCGTGGTGGGATGAAAAGAAAAGAAGAGAAAAAAAAGGGGGGGGGGTGCAAAATAAGCTTCTTGCGTTCACATGCCGTTCAGTCACGTTTTTCCTTCACAAAATAACATATGATTCGTAGTGTAGTGGTTATCACGTCCGCCTTGCACGTGGAAAGTCCAGGGATCAAACCCGAGCGGGAACATTTTTATTTTTTTGTTTTTTTCCGCTCTTTTCCCCTTTTTATTACAACGTTTTTATTAACTTGCTTTCGTTTCTCTCTGTCTGTCTGTCTGTCCGCAATTTTTCAAATTTGCCAAGTAAAATTAAACCACTTCTAATGGTCCTAGAGAGCTCAAAATTTTACCACAGATAGATCTTGGATGACAATGCATTGTATCAAAATTTCGGATCGAACCAATGTACCGCAATTAAATTATTGCATTTTTTAAGTTTATATAAGCATCTGTATCCGTCTGGCTGTAGTTCCATTTCACGTACCGAGTTCACCCCGTGACCTCATCGCCGTTGGGTGGGCCCTGATGAGGTGTTTGGTAAAATAAATAGAGGTATAAAAAAAGATTTTTTGAAACCACGTTTTTATAAGTGGACTGAAAAGAAGAAAATAATTTAAAACTTATAAGTTCAAGTACTTTCATTTAATATGACTAAAAACATTGGGCGGGTGTTTGGTATAAAAATCAAAGATGTGTTATTGAGCAGGCAACAGAGAGATCTATAAGTGAGAGAATGAGTGAACTGCATATGTTAAAACTCATAAGCGAGCGTCCCACGTACTTGCAGATTGCAAAGTGCGATGCAACACCTCTGTGTAATTACGAATGATAAACTAAATAAAATGACTTTTGTTACATTGTATGATGTAACTAGTGCCGCATTCTATGATAACAATAGCGCTACATTATAAGCTTTGACTAGTGCTACATTATATGCTTTGACTAGCTCTACATTATGTGGTATGCAGTAGAAATCATGTGATTATACATCCAAGAATTTCTTTATCCCAAGTCTTCAAAACATAACAGAAAATCTCATTACGGAATCCACAGCTAAAATCTGAAATGCTCTCCCTTGACAGAGTTGTGCCCCTGACTTTGCAGGCATAGAGCAGAGCTATTGAGGGTGTAGGCAGTGTGTTTCTCTGATCATACAGTTTCAAAGCCCTGTAGATTTCTAGTCTCAAACGGTGATCTTGTCTCTAGCTGTTGGAAACTCTTCCTGGACCCCTGGTGGGTCTTTATAATCTCAGGACCTTTTCAGAATTAGAGAACACTTGGGTGCGTGTGTGTGTGTGTGTGTGTGTGTGCGGTGATTTTATGTAGGTGCAAGTGTGTGCGTGTGTTTTGGTGTGTGTAGAGTACATGGTGTGTATGTGCGGCTGTGTACACATAAGTTTGGTTGCGTAGGTGTAGGTGTGTATGTGTTTATGTGTAGGTGTGTGTGTAGGCATGTAGGTGTGTGTGTGTGTAGGCGTGTAGATATAGGTTTGGTTGCGTGTAGGTGTAGGTGTGTAAGTGTAGGTCTGTCTGTGTAGGTGTATGTGTAGGAATGTAAGTGTGTAGGTGTAAGTTTTGGTAGATATCATTAATGGGACTAAGTGAGTGTCACAAAAGGTATAGAGATGTTGAATTTTGCTCTCATTGTGTCAGATACAAAGTCAGCAACATGATAAACACTACGTTGTATGAACGTTTCCACATTTTAAATTTAAATTGGTTTGGTTTTATAACTGGAAATTTCAAATAGTTTGATTATTAATTGAAATTTAAAAAAAAATTTTTTTTAATTATGAAGTTTTGATTCAGTAGATTAAGGTCCAAAAACCTCTTGCGATCCCTGAAGTCCCATTAGGATCGTTTTAAGGCCAGGTTCACAGTTGTCCAGGGTCATGTGACCAAAGTAAGAGTTCTCTCCCGTGCATAATTTATGATGATCTCATATCACCAAGGTCCAATAACACTGTGTGAAATTGGTTGTCTTTTCTTTTTTTTTAAATTTTTGGATTCAAAGTTAATGAGCACCAGAACTTTTAATTAACATTGATCATTGGGTGGGGGCTGGTGAGTTGACACTGACCTGGCATAAAAGTAAACAGTAACCACTGACCCACTGTCCAGTGATCAGAATCGGGTTTATCCCTCCTGTGATTGGCCGATAAAGTAACCTGTATATAACTTACGGTCAATTTGATTATTCCGGGGCAGTATTCATAATACTTGGTCATTATAAATAATGACCGATAACATCGGGCAATTTAAAAAATTTAATAAATTTAATAAAATAAATTTAATAAATTTAATAAATTTAATAAAATAAATTTAATAAATTTAATAAATTTGTACTCATCTAAGATGATTTCTTACATTGCCCGGTCATTATAAATACTGTTTTTTTTATTTCTCTGGTCACTTTAATTAATTGACAGCAATTTTGCAACGTGTGATTCAGGAAGTGGAAAGTACGCAGTGTTCGTGGCTGGAAGACAATAACATCATAAAATGGTCAGACGGCTTACGTGTTGTTCAGATTATGATGAACGAAGCTCATTATAATGGCATAAACTGTACCCCGTATGAGGCCATGTTTGGAACAAAGTTAAACGTTGGTCTAAAATAGTTGTGTACCTGCAGGCTTTCTGTCTAATATAAATTGTGAAGAAGACATAGAACAGGGGGTTCCTAACCAGTGGTGCATGGACCCCAAAAGGTTAGGAACCACTGACATAGAAGATCAAAACAACGTACAGTCTGTAGAAGAATGTGCACTGCAAAATGAAACAAGGTCAAATTATTTAGCGGAGCTAGGTCCGAGTCAACATAACCAGAAGGAACTATCTTCTATTTCTATTGATAGTTAAGTTCAACCTTCAACTTCGTTATCTGAACCAAGTTCTGATCCCCATAACAACGAAAGACAAGTAAATGTCTCCGAGCCATCTGATATTCAAGTCTCCGGTCATGAAAAACGCGCGTATGAAGATTATGGAGATTATGGAGATTATGGAGATTCCTCAGATGAACCCAATGTGCTAAAAAGAAATGTCAACATATTAAAAATTAGGGCCATTTCTAAACAACAAGCTGAAAAAAGCATCAAACTTCAAATTTACAATACGCTGCCTCTAGAAAGGTTGACACAGTTCGAGTCCCAGGTGTGGACAGAGGTCCCACCGATGGAAGAAATATTTTGGTATTTGTTCTTGAAATAAAAGATACCAATATTGTTTAAATTAGGCACAAAACATGGAATCCTAAATCAGCTTTATGCTAGTAAACAATTTACAATATTTAATGGAAGTTTATTTATGCCTAAGAAATTCCTTAGTCAGGGATTTCACTAAGAAAATGGGCAAAATGTCATCCAATACTGGGGCCCAAGACTGTAAACTTGACTGTAATTTTGTCAAATGCAAGTGCCGTAAAGAAAAAAAAATCTCTGTAGTCGAAATATCACCAAAGTGGAAGCTGCTCTTATAAATAGAAACTCTAGATTTGACATTTTGTGTGTATACGTATTTTTAAGCACATCATACCAATATGTTTTATAGTTAGGCGTAAGTATTTTTTATAGTTATTTCATCACCAACAGTTTTTGTTTTGTTTATTTGATTGTTAGTTATTTAATTTTTTTAAAATAAAATATCCTCTTATCTTATCTGTTACAGACGCTCTTTCTATACAGAAAATTATTGCGTCCTACGCTTATCTATGATTTATGTCTAGTCCTGTTTCTTATTAAAATTTTAAATGTTGATAAAGTATTTGTTTTCCTGGTTTCTTCGGTCAATCCATGTTTTCAAATTGCCCAATCGATTATCATTATTATTCATAATGCCCGGTCAAAGTAACATTTTCTGTATAATTTTGTCACATCTCCCTTGGGCACTTTTAAAATTGCCCGGGCATTATAAATAATGCCCAATTATTTACATTGACCGTAACATATATAATTCACCAGAAATTAGGACAAGCACAAGGTGTGTACAAATAAGCCTGACGAATGACACTCGCTAGGGTCGACCAATCACTGTTTATGATTGGCAAGCGAGGATTGTGCGTTCACTCACGTTGTTTTCATTTGGTCGTGCTGCTTTTTGTGTCCGTTCCCTCCCCCCCCCCTTTCTTTGCACTATCTATGAGCAAGTCTGCAGCGCATGCTACGCCACGGGTCGTATGTATTTCAATATAATTCAATATAATAGCTTGTATTCATTTCTTTTTAAATATATATTATTATAAAACATTAATAAATAAACTACATTCTAAATGTCTCCTTTTCATTAATAGTTTATATTTAAAACCCTTCTAAATCTTATCTTTAAATTTATTTGGGTGTAGCAAGGGGCGCTGGCCAATGATATGTTTGAGAACCACTGGTTTAGCTAACAATTTATACCATAAACAATAATAGGCAATAAACGCAGCTCCTACATTCCACCTCTGGCTCTCTGCCCACTTACCCACAGGTGAGAAAGAAAGGCCTGGGTTGTCCCAATACCTGGGTGCCACGGCACCTGGTGAGGCGACTGGTCTTTTTAGAGTCGACCTGTCCACTCGATGGACGTCAGGAAGCCGTCCGACACAATGACCAGGTCAACGGCTCGAGAGGGAAATGACTTGAAACATGTTCATTAAATGTACCACGGCCTGGCGACGGGCTGACCTGCTACCACGAGTCACGAGTGGCACTTCACCCAACGAGCCTGTCACCGAGATGTAATACCACGAGAAATTGAGAGGTGATCAAACTGAATGGACGAGATGGTGCCGGGGTGGCGAGGAAGGGGAGGTCATGACCTCAAATTTTTCATAGTCATCGTCCATTGGCCTCAGAGCTGACTACTCGTGAGAAACAAATGGCTGTCATGGAATATGACAGAGAGGCATGTCTCATTAAAAAGGTAGTTTCAGCATGTGTGCTATATTTGCATGATTTTTGTAATAAGTTAGATCACTTGGCCTCATCACTAACACTAATTGGTATAGAAATTCTTACATGTATATTGGTCAAAACTCCCCAAATTTGGAGCATAAACTTGTTAAATCTCCCCAATTATTGTGCGTATAATAGTTCAATCTCTCCAATTGTTTTGCGTTGTGGCGGATTCGTTGTCTAAGAGGATCTAAGTCCTCCCTTTGCATAGGCCATAGATCAACAGCGTCGTCAACTACGACAGAGTCTCTGCACTGGAAGTTGGACGTATTCTTCAAAACTTGATTCATTTTCAAACAAGTTTAATCACATCATCTCGACATATCCATATCCATGAACATAAAGTTGACAACTTTTTATTAACTTTCGTAACTTTCAAATCCATCTCTACCCAGTCCATCGTCTCACTCCCTTGTTCTGATCAGCTCTCCCGTGTGTCACCCCACACCACACTATGCCCGTTTGCCTTCATGAATTCATGACTGACCAAAGTCCCCATTATTATTTACAAGTGAACTCTTCTTTTAAGTCACTATCTGACTAGAGCTAACAACAATAATTATATTTAAGACCAGTGATTCTCATACCACAACATCCAAGGTATACGACCGGGACATGCGTATACTCGTAATTGTCTAATCTACCCAACTAGGTTGTGCTGCCTTAGGCGCCCACTTATTTTAGGGCGCCTACGGTGCCCATCTTTTTCAAAAGCCAAATTAACTTGTCCTTGTATGATAAATACGTAATATTAAACTTCCTTAAATGTACACAAAGTATTTTATAATAGTGGTTGCTGGCGTCTACGGTGCCCACTTTTTTGGCCAAAAGCCCAAGTAACTTATCCGTGTATGATAAATACGAAATAGTCCTGGAATTTACACAATAATATTTTTTTACAGTGCTAAACACCACACGATTTTTTAAGAAATTTTAGAAAGCAGCGCAACAAATTACTGCACCAAAAAATAACTCTTTGAGTCAGTCAGCACTGTTTACAACACAAATGCTGATGTCAAAGGTTCGTGCGTTTATGGTTAATGTTAATCTGGAAACCAAAATGATTATGATTTTTAAGTCTATATTTTCAATTTTTAAAAAAAAAGCAGAGTGATGTCCCTTAGCGTTAGGCCACAGTGAGTCAGAGATAATTGAGGGTAAATATATATATGACTAGTGTAGCACCCGTAAAAAATGGTGGAAGTTTTCAAAATAAATACACATCAGATTAAAAAATAACGTAATACAGAACTTTCATTTATTTTATTTATTTTATTTGATTCATCTATTATCATATTAAACAATTGTATGCGGAACGTTCGAAAAGTGTTATTTTTGGTGCAGCACTATGAAACAAAATCGATCGCAGCGCCGCCTAACAGCATTACAAATTTCGCAGCGCCACCTAACAGCAATATAATTACATCCATACATACAGACAACGGGAATTGTGTATATTGATTATTGTGCTATACATGCTCAATCTCATAACGGTTTTATTCACTATAAGAATAGGCTATATACATATATATATATATATATATATATATATATATATATATATATATATATATATATATATATATATATATATATATATAATAAAAGGCTAATTTCTGTCCAGTCATCGATAGCATTGGTCTCTCAAACACACGACTCCTACAGCCAATCGTATCAAGTTTACGCGGTCGAGACGGCTGTTGAAGGGAAGTTACAACATGCCACCGAACGGTGGCGGAACGTCCTTGGACGGGCTTGGTTGCTCAAATATATATATATATATATAATTGTATGTTAATAAAACTGTGTCATATATTTAGAAGGATTTTGTTTTTTGTTTTTTAATTAGAAAACTGTATAAAACTCATGTCATCTCACTGGCATATATCATGTGAACAACTTGACATTTAAGTAATAAAATTTTATCATTAGAAAAACAAATTATATTTTTTAAAATCCACATAATTAACCTTTTTTTTAATTCAAAATTTTAATTACAAATTTTGTCGCTGTTTTTGTTCTTTTTAATTTTAATTTTCATTTTATTAATTTTTTTTGTTACAAACTGATTACATTACATTATTATTTGTTTTCTTGTTAACTACTTTTTATTTACCCCTGTATGTTCATTTTGTTACACAAAAATGTTCACTTTTCTGTTTGAAACTCCCCGAAGACGCATCCATGTCCATACAGATGGTCGGGTCACGTTACAATTAATTTGGTCGGCGTTTAACGTAAACCCAGAGCCGAAGATTAATTTATTCAACTTTTTTATGCTGGTAATCAGGCGGAATCTTTCAAAGAAGAATTTTTTTTTATTCAATCAAAGGAAAAGTCGGCACCAAAAACTGGCTGGCGGATTAATTTTCTAATTGTAATCTGAACGTTGGTCCAACACCTTCGCTGGTGTTTCTAGAACGATCCGATGAAATGATTTTTTTCGTTTTTTTAATAACATTTTTGTGTTTACTGTATAGTTACAGTTTTAACAATAATCAAGATGAAGAAGACGCAATTAAGAAACGAACACAAACAGAACAATAAAGTAAAATGTTTGTGATAGCAGGCCATATGAGCCCATAACAAACACAAACAGAACAATAAAGTAAATGTTTGTGATAGCAGGCCATATGAGCCCATAACAAACACAAACAGAACAATAAAGTAAATGTTTGTGATAGCAGGCCATATGAGCCCATAACAAACACAAACAGAACAATAAATTAAATGTTAATGATTGTAGGACATACGAGCCCATGACAAGACACTCTTGACCAACCCCGCTCCCCCTCACCCCACGTCCCTGTTAACGTCTGGAAGACGGGATTCAATGGAAACAAGATGGCGATGATCCTACATCAGACCGGAAACACCCTTTGCTTTCATCCTTACAGTTACTTGCCCCGTCCACACTAAATGTGTAATCGGTAAAAGTATGCCCCCTTACTGGTACAGCCAAATTATAAATTTAAAATATAAAAAAAATTCAACATACCAGGCATTATTCCGCGTCTAAATCTGTCTTGATCTAACGTGCAATGTTCCCTCTGAGTTTTTTTTGGTCAGATTGCAACAATACAATAACAAACTCTAGTGTGAAAATTTGCACAGCATCCATTTTGTGTACAAAATTTTACGTCTTACCAAAATAGATGTTATATTATCCATATCAAAACTGGCTGCGGGGTAATTCTAAACTGCTGCGCGGCGTCGGTCAAATATCTGCCTGGACACGCAGCAGAGGATGCTTAAAGGAAGCATTAATGTCGGGTACAGCTGGAGTTGCCTGGAGATCCTCTGCCTTGTAATCAAGGCTTCTGGTTGATGTGTGTGCTTAGTATCACACTTAACGCCAGAGTTCGGTCTACATTGTACCATTGTGTCTTATTGTGTGATCCCCATCAAATAATGCAAACCCATCAAATAATGCGAACCCATCAAATAATCTGAACACCAAAAAATAATGTGATGCCATCAAATAGTCTGACCAGCGTCACGTAATAAAAACAGCATAATAATTACATGAACACATTCTTTAAGTGCTCACACACAAAAAAAAATAAAAATAACGTGTAGAAGTATGTGTGTGGAACGATGCTTATGATTTTATGCGGGGTGGGGCAAATTACGGCCTTCGGGCCTCATACAGCCCGCTACAGAGTTTTGTGGCCGTCAAGACATTCATAAAACGCGCCTAGAACCGAAATTTGCTTATGTCCACGACCGGAAGTTCGTATCGTATTTTCCATTAGAGCGGCTAAGTCACTTCCCTCCTTTGATAAACTTGATTCATCTACCAATGGAGCCCATCAGCAAACTATTTCTGATAGAACTCGGTCTGTTTCTGAAAGAAATTGGTCTATTTCTGGTAGAATTCAGTGTTTTCTCTGATAGAAAGTCTATTTTTGCTAGAAATAGGTCTATTTCTCATAGAAATTGGTCTACTTCCGAGAGAACTGTCCATTTCTGATAGAACTCGGTCTATTTCTGATAGAACTCGGTCTATTTCTGATAGAACTCGGTCTATTTCTGTTTGTGTTTGCAATTTTTTGTTGTAAAAAAAGTCAACATTTCTAGTACCCACCATTTGTTCCACACTTAACTCCCTTTCAACCCCCCCCCCTTCATTCTGTCCAAACGATCAAGTACCAGAAGATTCTTCCTTTAATGAATTCTCTAGGTTCAACGTTTCCTGTTTGTCGTGTTGTGTAGGAGCCCCTAACATGCCCGACGGCAAATTCTCCCTGTTACCTACCCCTCCCCCGCTCCATCGCCTGGGGTACTCGACTTCCACTGATACAGTTGTTGAGGGAGGGGAGCGGGGGAGGACTACCACCCCCTCGATCTCAGGGCTCAATGACAACAAGGAGGGCGCTAAAGTGGAAAATATCGGCACCGTCCCCCAAAACGCCCGGCCTCTAGAGCATCAATGACTCGTCTGCCCACCCGGCGAGCCCTCGAGTCAGCCTCATTCAGGTAGATGAAGAGTTGTAGCCCCTGCCCCGATACGCTTTGTCGGCTCCTCGTGATGATTATAATTAATAACCGGCGAGATTTTTTTTTACTTCCCCTTGCCTGAACGTTTTGTGAAGGGAATATTATGAAGATGGCCCCCATCCCCTTATCACCGGAAACAGAGGGGGGTCCCACAGGGGTCCTCTGGGGTCGGGGACTGTCGTGATGGGGAAGGGGAGATAAAAAGGTAACGTGCCGTGAGATTCTCCATCATGTCACCCTCCGAGTGATCCACGTCATCACCAAACTGTCGGAACTCGTCAGGAGGGAGGCGGTGGGGGGTGGGGGGCATGCGTAGCACGAGAAAGGTGGGGCGTGAAGGCTCCATCGTGATTCTCTTGACGACATGTCACGTGTGGACCCAGTGAAGGGGGTACGGGGAGTCGCTACTGCCGCCTAGTAGTTGTAGGGTAAGTTCTGAGAAGGTGAGAGATGACTATAGGCAGGTATGGACACGGGGTGAGGGATGGGGCAGACAGGGGGTGTACACGATTTGTTTGTTTCAGCCAGGTAATATGTAGATAGAACAAGTGGGGAGGGAGTGGTCGGGTGTTGTTGATGACGTCACGACAGCTTGAAACAAATTAAAACAAAACAAAATAATAAATTTTAAAATGTTATCACGTGATTAATTTCAGAGTCTCTTCTCGATTCGGGTGGGGGCGGTAAAGGGGGGGGGGCATTCGTTCATCTCCTTCAGTTGGTTTGCAGCAGTGTCCGGTGGTGTTGTACTCGGTAAGAAAGTCAAATGGGATTTTAACAGACGATGTTATACAGCATTTTAAGTCGCCGTTATGGCGTCACCAAGAGAGTTCTACTACTTGAAAGATCCACAATAATTAATGTGTTTTATAGAAAAGCCTTAAAGATAGATTAAATAATGTGCTTGAAAACCATCACAGAAATCTCTTTACATTATTGTTCCGTAAAGTCCAAACATTTTTAACAACGTTAATATGTAATGAAAAGTTCAACATAACTGATCAATAGACGGGTTTTATACTAGTACACATCTGAAACTCAATTAATATATCTCATGGTGTATATACAGGGTGTCCCAAAAATGTATACACTCTTTAAATGACGATAACAGCAACATTTGTTATAATACAGCAACATTTGTTATAATACACCAACATTTGTTATAATACAGCAACGTTTCATAAATCAAAATATTGTGAACAAATGTGAACTTGAACTTGAACTATCCCTTAACCCGTTGTTGGGTCGTTGGGACACCATCGTGAACTGCTCACTAACACACGCCATTTGTCCCGGTCCTGTGCTGCCCTTTGAGAGTCGCTGAATGACAGGCCGGTCCACTCTTTGATATCGTCCTCCCATCTCTTCTTTTGTCTGCCTCTTTTCCTTCCTCCCTGGACTGTGCCTTGCAATATAGTTTTTGCGAGACCTCCAGTTCTTGTCACGTGTCCGTGCCACCGTAGTTTCCTCTTCTTAATTGATGTGAGTAGGTCCTCGTAGGGGCCAATGACAGTACTTATTGTGTTGCAGACCGCTTCGTTTGTGATGTGCGCTGTGTAGGAGATGTTTAATATATTTCTGAAACATCTCATCTCCAGCGCATTGATTCTTCTTTGGAGGTCTGCAGTGAGCGTCCAAGCCTCACAACCAAACAAATGTAGAAACCAGAAAATTATCGAGTGTTCAAGTTTTGGCCATTGTGGTCCATGCACAGTTGACAACGCTTACTGATTGATCCAAAACTTGCGTCATTATTTCAATTGGATTCGATCAGTTAGCGTTGTCAGCTGTGCAATCACTGTGCATGGACCACAATAGCCATCAATTTTAAGACTTTGGATAATTGGCTGGTTTCTACATTTGTTCCTTATATTTTCATTTATGAAACTTTAATTTATTGTTATAAATTTCTGCGATATGATCATTTAAAGAGTGTATACATTTTTTAGGGCACCCTGTATATCTGACCGTCGTAGTCGTCTCACCGTTAATCTCGCTACTTGTGGTGAAGTAGAGCGGGGCAGACGCAGTGGGAGGATGTGTGGGAAAGGCGTCACGCTTGACTGACCCCGCGCTGCCGGGGGCACATAGACCCACTCGACGTGTGACTTGATTAAAATGAAGTGAGTCGGGGACACAGATGAGGAATGTTTGTATGTTGACTTGCCGGGCCTCAAGATACCGAGAGGCAATGTTCCCTCTAAAGTTCGTTGGTCCGTGTGCAAAATTGCAAAGCAAACCTTTTCTTGTGCAATATTTTACAAAATTTATTGCGCGGTAATTATAAACTACTGCGTGGCATCAGTCCGATATCTGCGTAGCCGTGCGGCTTAAAGGAAACATTGCCGAGAGGCAGTCGTTGTCGGTAGAATGGTGGAAGCTTCCATCACGTAGCACGAAAGACAAGGGACAGAAACTTTATTTGATATGTAGCCAGACCCGTCTGTAGTAAGTGACATACATTTTTTTAAAAATGTTAATGAAAAATTCAAATTCTCATTAAAAAATTCCTTTTGTGAATTTTGTATTAATTTTTTTTTCGAATTTAATAATTTAAACATCTTAATAGTTTTAACCCTAATTTTATGTTGAAGACATATATGCGTTACAGTTGGACAAAAATATTGAAATATGTAAAATTTATGAAAAGAAACGCATAACATATAAAATAATAACTAGTCAACATTAGTTGTTATGATTCTGCCGAGAATGCTTTACAGTTAGCAAGTTTCTTTGCATCTGGTTGGTAGCGATTACTGTAGTTGTGATGCGAAGAAATTCTGTCAGACGCTGTTTAACAGTTACTGCTAGATGCTTTGATTTTATGAACTGTATTGCGGGGTACAAAGATTCACAGGTCAGCAATAGGTTGTATCAAAAAATGGATATAAGTCGGCAACTAACCTTCTAGCGTTAAGGACATTTTAATTGTGGGGATAACTACTGGTATATTTCAGTGCCACTAAGTTTTATAGTTCTTCTTGTGTAGCCAAGTCTATTAATGAACGAACACCACCAATTGTGGCGCATCTTGAATATCTGTTGATTTCACCAAGAGCCAAACTGAATGCTAAACAGTTCTTTGAATCGTTCCTCATGTTCCTTCAATGTTAGCGTTGGTGAAACACGTCACTCGGGTATATCACGTGACATTGGAAATTGTGTTATCAAGTAATCTCTGCTGCTGATATATTCCTGACTTTAACAGTAGTGTCTGCTGCTGATATATTCCTGACTTTAACAGTAGTGTCTGCTGCTGATATGTTCCTGACTTTAACAGTAGTGTCTGCTGCTGATATATTCCTGACTTTAACAGTAGTGTCTGCTGCTGACATATTCCTGACTTTAACTCAGCAAGCTAAGGCAAGCTTGCTATATTCTTAATTCAGATTGCAGTGGATACCATTATGCAAACTCTTTATGACTTTTTTCATAGTTTTTATTTATATTTTATAAAATTGCTACTTTGTAATTTACTAGCGGTGTTTGGCAGAAGAGGCTAATTGCCTTACCGTCGCTATCAATAAATGCAGATCCTTTTCTCATTCTTGTAGAAAACTTCGATTTTCTTATTTATAAATTTATTTACTGCAACTTGTTGGGATATTTCATTTAAATTTTGAAATAATAACTCAACAATTTTAGTAGGACTAATAGAAATGACGGAGTTTTACCAGAAACAGAAATGTTAGAGTTTACATCACCAGCCTAACAGATACTAATCAACGCCTTCAATTTTAAACATTAAAATCAATCCCATTTTATTTTCAACCCTTTGTTTCAATCAAGATTTAAAAAAAAATTCGTATATTTTCGATAACATATTTCAAACGAAAACTTTTAACTTCATAAATTGTTCGCGAGCCCCAATGTAAACACAGAAGAACCCCGTGCGGCTAGCGAGCCGAGGTTTGGCCACAGTTGTTAAAGAAGTTGCCAAAGTAGGTTTACAAATTGGCTACAAGGGACGTATGGTCCATGGGAGGACACTCTTATAGTAAAAAGATGAGTTGATTTGAAGAAGTTAATTTTTAATAATTTTATATATACCAGTAACAATTAGATCTATTTTTAATTCATGTTGTTTTAATTTGTTGGGCCACCGCTTCTACAACCTGTCACACTGTGCTATTAGAGGCACCTTAATTTTTTTTTACACTTCTGGTGAAACCCTTTCGGGCACTGTCCTTTCTGGACAAACCAATAAATTTGTTGTATTATTATGTACAGTCGTAATGAAATGTTTGAACTACGGGCACACCTGTCAACGTCTTGTGCATGGCTTACCCCAAATAATCACATTCATTTCATTTTTTGTCTGCCTGCCTGATAGCAGTCCCATCCCAACGACTTGTTTCCCATCCCAACGACCTGTTATGTGTAGTCCTAAGACGATTTACGTTAAAGGGTATGTTGGTTTTTTTAAAATAAGTTCTGGAATTATTCTGCGGCATTTCTCAAGACCTTTCCACATTCACAACTAGAAACTCTGAGAAATTTTATACATCACCGTTTCCTACAAGTCTCTTAATTTTTTTTTATTTTTTTTTAATTTTTTTTTGGGGGGGGGGTGAATTTTAGGAACAGCCGATTTGTAGGAACAGCCGACTTGTAGGAACTGTCGACTTCTAAGATCAACCAACTTCTATAAACAGCCGATTTTACTGGAGTTATGAATAGCTGACCACACCTCAGAGGCCATCAACAGGCGGGAGTTTCGGTACTTTACTTGTGGTCAGTTGTCCGAACGAGAGTAACACGATCTCAGGACTATAAAGTTAAACCTCTACACTTGACACTTATCGTCACATACATTTAACTCAAGAGTCAAAGAGACAGTGAGCAATGAGAGAATGTTGGAAGAGAGGGCAGAGAAATTCATGGAGTATGTAGAGAGAATGTTGGAAGAGAGGGCAGAGAAAGTCATGGAGTATGTAGAGAGAATGTTGGAAGAGAGGGCAGAGAAAGTCATGGAGTATGTAGAGAGAATGTTGGAAGAGAGGGGCAGAGAAAGTCATGGAGTATGTAGAGAGAATGTTGGAAGAGAGGGGCAGAGAAAGTCATGGAGTATGTAGATAGAATGTTGGAAGAGAGGGGCAGAGAAAGTCATAGAGTATGTAGAGAGAATGTTGGAAGAGAGGGGCAGAGAAAGTCATGGAGTATGTAGAGAGAATGTTGGAAGAGAGGAACATAGAAAGTCATGGAGTGTGTAGAGAGAATGTTGGAAGAGAGGGGCAGAGAAAGTCATGGGGTATGTAGAGAGAATGTTGGAAAAGAGGGGCAGAGAAAGTCACGGGGTATGTAGATAGCTCTTATATTATGTGGGGAATCGCTATCCTATTGGACAGACAGATCCTGCAAACGTTTGAGGTCATACAAACTGAGTGTCCAGGCCCACACACTTGAAGACCTCTTCATCAGCCTCAAGGCCAAGGTACGGCCCAAACAAAAGGAAAGATCTTAATTATTAAGTGAGCAATGCTCCCGCTAAGGTTCGCCGGTCCGTGAGCAAAATAAAAGAAAATTATTCGTGTACAAAGCTTCACAGCATCCATTTGTTTTTGTGTGGAAAAATGGTACATCTCACAAACACAGGTACTTTATTATCCTTATCAAAATTTGATGCGTGGTAATTCTAAGCTATTTCGCGGCGTTGGTCAGCTTTCTGCGCAGCCGCACATCTTAAAAGAAACATTGAATTATTTCTAATAAATAAACGTAAAAACAAAGTTTTTGACTATAAATCCTTTATATACGAGACATAACTAAAAGTATGTTCATTATAATACGCATCGCACGACAATCCAAAAATCCAAAATTTTATTTATGTCTCATATATAAAGGATTTATAGTAAAAAAAACAATCACTACATTCTGCATGCTAAATTAAAGCTCGTTTTGATCACGGGAAAGGGGTTATAAAAACATGGTAATATAATGCGCACCGTGCCACAGACTAGCATAAACATTTACAGATCGGGAATATAGTAAAAAAAAGTATAGTCAATATAATACGCACCGCACCGCGATACAGGAGAATATTAAAAAGGTTGTTCAATATAATACGCACCGCGACTGTCTAGCACAAAAATGTACATGCAACATGGCGATACATAGAGATAATCTAAAAATTCATTAATTTAATCACAGTACCTCGATCGATGTGAAATTTTGATATATCATTTTTATCATCGCCACGAGTCTGCCTGCAAAACTTTCACTTGCTAGCATACGGGGAAGTGGGTTAAAAATCGATCCAAAGTTTTTTCCGGCAAACAATCAATCAATCAAGCAGACGCCACGAGTTAATATAAAGGATTTAAAATTGACGACAGGCGTAGATGAAAACAGTCATGTGTATCAAGAGGCTGAGAACCACTGGGCTCCTGTCAGGTGGAATTAGAAGAAAGGTGTGGTCAAGACACTGGCCATTTCGAGGTTGTCAGAGATTTGTATAGACGGTCCAGCAGGCTAAAGGTAGGTGATAAAATGACTGACCCCACTACAGCGGCGCGACCCCACTACAGCGCCCACGATCCCTCTATAGGGGCACTATCAGATGAAATGTCAAATTAGCAAAAACCCTTCGCCCGCCCATGTGGCTGGTGGTACGGACCTTTATGACATGACATCTGTCATGTGCCGGAACTGGCTAATCGGCCATCTTTGCTCATTAATGATGGGCGAGTATAAAACTTCGAGCGCATCACGCGATCGTGTAATATAACGAAATAAAATTATGACGTCAATCTGATTAGATTCACAGTGAAAATCAACTCATTTTAGAAGGAGAATTAAATAAATTTATTGTAAATGCCGTCGAGCTGCGCAATATTCTAGGCGCCCAAACAGCACCAACAATTCTATATTTATTAGATTAAAGAGTAACGATAAAATAATATAGATTCCAGTTGTTTTTGTTTTTTTTTGTCGCTTAATTTCAAGTTTCTTAAAAAGAGGAATAAAACGAAGTTATAGTCATAGGTCATAGGTCATAGGTCATAGGCCATAGGTCATAGGCCATAGGTCATAGGTCATAGGCCATAGGCCATAGGTCATAGGCCATAGGTCATAGGCCATAGGCCATAGGCCATTCAGATATTATTAATTAAAACGTTCAAGTATTGATATGTACAACATTAAAAATTGCAAAGTAGTAATAATACATAAAACAATTCATTCTAACTTGGAAACACGACATGCATATAACTGAATACAACCCTCAGACAAACATAGGGATAAAAAAACAATTTTCTTATTCGGTATGCATGAACAAACATCAAAATTCTCGTTCTTCCAGTTCGGAATACGGACGTGGAATCGATGACCTTCAGGAAAATCAGGAAAACCAACACACTATCAAAACTAAAAACTCTAATAATAAAAATTCAAGACTAGAAATAAACCATGGATACGCGTGGGATGCAAAAATCTTCTGTATAGAATGAGCGGCTATAACAGATAAGATAAGATAATTACTAAAATATTTTTCAAATTCATTTGCATATAAAAATTGTGAAATATTTACTATAAAAGTGTTCTAACTTATCCTAGATGGTCCAAATATATTTTAAATGTATTAAACCCATTTTTTTTAAAAATCTACAGTCAAAGTTTCAAAATGTAATAAAGGATATAAATATTTATTTCTATGACACATAAGATGAGAAACACTGAATTAGCGTGCAGGCGTACTCTAAATTGGTGTAGGGTTGTGGAAAAAAACACCTTCTATATTTTATTATTTTTACAAGGCCATTTACAACTACTTAAGTTACTTATCTTTATGTCATCCTTGTTTCTATCTGTCCGCTGGCGAAGGATTTAGTTGAAACTTTGCTTTGAGTTGTTTTGTTTGTTTAATATTTCAAGCTACCCCCCTCCCCCCACAATACAATGTTTCACAGGTTGTAAGCGATCGTTCATTTGTTTTACATTTTGTTCAGAAGGAGATGTAAGCAATTTAAAAAAAAATAAATAACAAAAACAACTCTACGTAAATATATGTGAAAAGCTTTCATTAAGCTGTAGAGGGGAAACAATGGCGACCACACCAGCCGTATCTCAGAGCTGCGACCGTTCCAACAATGGCGGCGCGGACGGTGGGACAGGGCATTCTACTTGTCCGACTATCTCGTGGCACGCCGGGCCGGACCAAAGGAGCAGCCATTATGCTTATCGTGCCAGGAGCCCCGGCATACTTGACCTTTCCTGGGCTCGTGTGATTGTGTCAAAGACAATGGCCGTGAGAAATGGGCTCACTGTGTGTGTGTGTGGGGGGGGGGCGTTGTGTGCAAGGAGGAGATAATTGACTCGCTTTCCGGTGACCATCAAGTGGGTGGGCCGGTGGGGGAGAGAGTATTTGGATGGAGTTATTTCTCTGTATTTCTGTGTTTAATTACAGCTCTTAAAATTACGTTTATGAAACGGATCCCGGACGAGCTACAAAACAACAAAGTTCTTGAAGACAGTGTCTACGGCCGACATTATATATGTCACTCGTGCGATGACAGATGTATGACAGTTACATGAAATGAGTTGACAGAATGATCTAGAAAATGAGCTGGAAGATTTAGAAACTATTTGATTCACATAGACAACTAATTGACATGTCTAAAAACTATTTACTTCAGGAGGGCGGCGCTAAAAGAGACGAATTGTCTTTGACACCTCAATGTAACCATTACATTATCTAAATCCACTTATTCAATAAAAGGTCACACCTGTGGATTGCACTTTGAAGTTTTTCTATTTTACAATGTACAAGAATTTAATGGAAGATATATATATTCAAGAGACTTAGAGAGTTTTTCCTGTTTGGTCTGAGGCTAATGGCGCATGCGCACAAAACAACAGTATTTCATTTCTTAATTATATGTTTTGAATATACACATAACCACATAGGTGTATGTTCACTGTCTTGTGTATTAGCACATGGGTGTTATTTTTGTTGTTGTTTTTTGTTGTATTACAACAAAGGTGTTAGTTGAATGCCTTGTGTATTAGTATACAGGTGTTAGTTTAATGTCTTGTGTATTAGTATACAGGTGTTAGTTTAATGTCTTGTGTATTAGTATACAGGTGTTAGTTTAATGTCTTGTGTATTAGTATACAGGTGTTAGTTTAATGTCTTGTGTATTAGTTTATGATGTTTAGTTCAATGTTCAGTGATAAATTTATAGATATTTCTTTGTCTCTATATCTCATTTTTCTTCCTTTCGTTCGTTCTTTATTTCTTTCTATCTCCTTTTTTTTCTTTTTTTTTCTATCTTTACTTCATAATTGTTTTTTTTGTGCTTCGTACTATTGAGAAAATAATAAGAACCATAAAATGTATCGGCTCCTATTGTAACAAAACAAAATATCTAATTGTCTATGCACGCCTGCTGTCTAGTCCCGTGACGTCACACAGGTGTTCTACTGAGGAGGAAAATGTAAACCCGATAATAGTCAACATTTCCAGAAATGGTCATCATATCAAACTGTTTACACGTAGTTGCTGAAGAAATATTCATTAAATATCTGGTAAAAAATGTCACTAAAACTTGGATTACCGGAAGATTGGTTTTAACAACAATTTTTTTTTAAAATCAGGTGGTTGGATAGAAAAGGTTGAAATAAATTATGAAACCTCCCCATTCCTTTAATCATGAAATTATCGACCGTTATTATTAAAGGATATGTTATTAACTCAGACAAAGGATTTCTCATTCCTCTGACCTAAAGACGTCTACAGTCATTACGTTACTTTTTTGAGAAAAGATTTTCGTTCATTATATATCTGTATTTAAGCATAAATAGATGTGTGACAAAACATTTGCAAACTTTCAAATACAAGGAGTCATCGGGTTACGTTGGTCCCGACTTAAGTTACTTCGTGGTTACTAACTTAAGTTACTTCGTGGTTACTAACTTAAGTTTCTTCGTGGTTACTAGCGCGTCCCCATAAAAAAAATATTTTAAAAAATAATCTTCCGCGTCATTCATCTTACGGAGTTTAGCTCACGTCATAATCCGAGGGCTCCTTGTATAATAAAGTTGTAAACCAGTTTTTGTGTTGGTCAGGTCCACTAACTGACCAGCGTAGAGGTAACAAATATCTGTTGAGATACGTCAACACAAAATACCCGGACACTTCACGGACACATCCAGGACACTTCCCGGACACTTCCCGGACAATTGAGTGATATCCTAATGACAGTGGTCCAACTAAAATCCGCGAATATATATATTAATATATTGTGTATTGTTGTGTTATCAAGGGCCCTTGTCTGATACTAAGGGCAACAACTCGAGTTGGTAATACTTGTATCGATTTTATGCTGGTAATAATTCTAAAATTATGTGCCTCTAAATATGGACAACAAAACGTTTCCCCACAATTGTTGCCATCGTCTCTATCAGGAATCAAATTACCATCTGAAATTACTATTACCTTTTGAAATTTACACTAAAGAATGTATGGGTAAGTTGTATGTTATCTAAGATATCTATAATGTATGACCATTTAAACTTAAGAATGTATGGGTAAGTTGTGTGTTATCAACAATGTATGATTATTTAAACTGAAGAATGTATGGGTAAGTTGTGTGTTATCTATAATGTATGATTATTTAAACTGAAGAATGTATGGGTAAGTTGTGTGTTATCTACAATGTATGATTATTTAAACTGAAGAATGTATTGGTAAGTTGTGGGTTATCTATAATGTATGATTATTTAAACTGAAGAATGTATGGGTAAGTTGTGGGTTATCTATAATGTATTATTATTTAAACTGAAGAATGTATGGGTAAGTTGTGTGTTATCTACAATGTATGATTATTTAAACTGAAGAATGTATTGGTAAGTTGTGTGTTATCTACAATGTATGATTATTTAAACTGAAGAATGTATTGGTAAGTTGTGGGTTATCTATAATGTATGATTATTTAAACTGAAGAATGTATGGGTAAGTTGTGTGTTATCTATAATGTATGATTATTTAAACTGAAGAATGTATGGGTAAGTTGTGTGTTATCTATAATGTATGATTATTTAAACTGAAGAATGTATTGGTAGGTTGTGGGTTATCTATAATGTATGATTATTTAAACTGAAGAATGTATGGGTAAGTTGTGTGTTATCTATAATGTATGATTATTTAAACTGAAGAATGTATGGGTAAGTTGTGTGTTATCTATAATGTATAATTATTTAAACTGAAGAATGTAAGGGTAAGTTTTTGGTTATCTATAATGTATGATTATTTAAACTAAAGAATGTATGGGTAAGTTGTGGGTTATCTATAATGTATGATTATTTAAACTAAAGAATGTATGGGTAAGTTGTGGGTTATCTATAATGTATGATTATTTAAACTAAAGAATGTATGGGTAAGTTGTGGGTTATCTATAATGTATGATTATTTAAACTAAAGAATGTATGGGTAAGTTGTGGGTTATCTGTAATGTATGATTATTTAAACTAAAGAATGTATGGGTAAGTTGTGTGTTATCTATAATGTATGATTATTTAAACTGAAGAATGTATGGGTAAGTTGTGTGTTATCTATAATGTATGATTATTTAAACTGAAGAATGTATGGGTAAGTTGTGGGTTATCTATAATGTATGATTATTTAAACTAAAGAATGTATGGGTAAGTTGTGGGTTATCTATAATGTATGATTATTTAAACTAAAGAATGTATGGGTAAGTTGTGGGTTATCTATAATGTATGATTATTTAAACTAAAGAATGTATGGGTAAGTTGTGGGTTATCTATAATGTATGATTATTTAAACTAAAGAATGTATGGGTAAGTTGTGGGTTATCTGTAATGTATGATTATTTAAACTAAAGAATGTATGGGTAAGTTGTGGGTTATCTATAATGTATGATTATTTAAACTAAAGAATGTATGGGTAAGTTGTGGGTTATCTATAATGTATGATTATTTAAACTGAATAATGTATGGGTAAGTTGTGGGTTATCTATAATGTATGATTATTTAAACTAAAGAATGTATGGGTAAGTTGTGGGTTATCTGTAATGTATGATTATTTAAACTAAAGAATGTATGGGTAAGTTGTGTGTTATCTATAATGTATGATTATTTAAACTAAAGAATGTATGGGTAAGTTGTGGGTTATCTGTAATGTATGATTATTTAAACTAAAGAATGTATGGGTAAGTTGTGGGTTATCTGTAATGTATGATTATTTAAACTAAAGAATGTATCCCTAAGTAGAATGGTATCTATAATGTATGGCCATTTAGCGCCAGTAATCTTTGTTGAAAGTAAAAATATTCTAAGAAATAATGCCCCCATAGTGTGCACTATAACTCTAGACAAGCAGAAGGGTAAATGGGTTTTCCGCGCCCCGGCTAATTCATTATTTGCGCCCTTGGCTAATTCATTTTTTGCGCCCTTGAGAAATAGGGAAAATACTTAAAATATATAGAATAAATTTATTATTAAAGGATTAGCCCTCGGCGCCCTTGGCAACTGCCCCGATGCCAAGTCGTTGCTACGCCTCTGTATACAAGTAAGAATGGGAAATTTAATGTATAATGTAGAATATAGAATATAGAATATAGGTCATGATTTTTTTTGTTTAAACAGCTTGTGATAACATTTTTTAAATTTTAAATTTCTTTTTAAAATGACGTGACAAAATGAAACCTGAAGACTCTCTGTAATTGCTGGACTCAGTTTTCCAGTTCGACCAATGTATTTATTTAAGTTTGTCCTTCATTTCTATTTGTTTAAATTTTAATTCTATCCTTTACTTGGAATTAAGGATTTTAAAAGAAAACACTAGCTGAACTAAGTTAAAATTTCCCCAAACAAAACGTATTGTGTGTCAAGTGTATCTGACATTTATTTACTTATAAAACTCAATGTTTCTGGACAATTTGCGTTTTCAAATTCCCCTGCCCATCTCATTATAACACTCATTGACGATGGTAAAACTGTACTAAGTGTGACCTCTACAAATAATGATAGTATTTATTACAAAATTAGCTTACTTTATAATTATAATTTTTAGATTTGAGATGACCAAAATTTTAACGAACTGAAATTCGGTCGAAAGAAGTGTCAAGTTAATCTAGTTGTTTTAAGAAATGTTGCACCTATAGAAAGTTAATCTAGTTGTTTTAAGAAATGTTGCACCTATAGAAAGTTAATCTAGTTGTTTTAAGAAATGTTGCACCTATAGAAAGTTAATCTAGTTGTTTTAAGAAATGTTGCACCTATAGAAAGTTAATCTAGTTGTTTTAAGAAATGTTGCACCTATAGAAAGTTAATCTAGTTGTTTTAAGAAATGTTGCACCTATAGAAAGTTAATATAGTTGTTTTAAGAAATGTTGCACCTATAGAAAGTTAATCTAGTTGTTTTAAGAAATGTTGCACCTATAGAAAGTTAATATAGTTGTTTTAAGAAATGTTGCACCTATAGAAAGTTAAACTAGTTGTTTTAAGAAATGTTGCACCTATAGAAAGTTAATCTAGTTGTTTTAAGAAATGTTGCACCTATAGAAAGTTAATCTATTTGTTTTAAGAAATGTTGCACCTATAGAAAGTTTTAAGATGTAAAAAAACAACTTATTGAACTTGAGTTTTAATTAAACGAAAGTTGAACTTTCAAAGTCGGTTATATTATGTCCAATCAAGGGGCGTGTCTAGGGTTTGGGCCACACTGAATACCTCAAGGGTGTATGTATGTGTGTATTATTGTGTTTGTGTGTGTATTAATGTGTGTGTGTGTATGTATGTGTGTGTGTGTACACAAAAACACTCAAAACGTACACAAGTCAGTAAAAAGAAGAAAAAAACTTTAGGAAACACTTTCAAAAGTTGGCTGGATCGATTTAATTTTAGTTCAAACAAAAAACTTGTACAGACTAAACTTGTACACACTAAACTTGTACAGACTAAACTTGTACAGACTAAACTTGTACCGACTAAACTTGTACAGACTAAACTTGTACAGACTAAACTTGTACAGACTAAACTTGTACAGAATAAGCTTGTACAGAATAAACTTGTACATACTAAACCTGTACAGAATAAACTTGTACAGACTAAACGTGTACAGAATAAACATGTACAGAATAAACTTTACAGAATAAACTTGTACAGACTAAACTTGTACAGAATAAACTTGTACAGACTAAACTTGTACAGAATAAAATTATGCAGACTAAACTTGTACAGAATAAACTTTCTTTTCTAGACAAGTTTCTTTGGATCACTTCTAACGAATTTCTTCCTCAAAATAATTTTTTGACTGCAATGTTAATGAACTTATTAGCACAGCTCAGCTTCTTTAACACAGTAACTTCCTACTCTACACAGTAACTTGCTACTTTACACAGTAACTTCCTACTTTCGTTATCAGATTTCATTTTCTTGAATGAGTTGTTTTTATCACGTCCTATGTTTGGCGGCCCAAAGATTTGTTGCCCAAAGATTTGTTTCCAAAAGACTGTGGGATCTACACGAGTTTGTTGTCTTTGTGCCTACTGTGGGTGAATAGAAGAACGTGTGCTCGTGTTTTTTTCATCTTAAAACTACATCCGTAATGTTTTCATTAAATTTTCTTATAGTTATAGGCTTAACTCAGGCCCTAGCGGCTTCGTATACCTTTCTTCTAGTGATTTCTAACACCATTATTGTAGGGACCCTTAATACACATCTCGTGGTGGTCCCTATGACCTTCTCTAGGTGGCTTTTAACACCGTTCACACAGTGGCCCCTTATTGTCCTTCATGCAGTAGCCCCTAACTCACTCTTCGTATTGGCCCCTAACACCCTCTTCGTAGTGGCCCCTAACTCCCTCTTCGTATTGGCCCCTAACACCCTCTTCGTAGTGGCCCCTATCTCCCTCTTCGTATTGGCGCCTAACACCCTCTTCGTAGTGGCCCCTAACACCCTCTTCGTAGCGGCCACTAATAACACGTTCCGTAGTTGTTCCTCAATAGCCGTATTTTAGCCAAGCTACCCTTATCCTTGGGGCACTCCTAATATTGCAATTTTCACTACAGGCGACTAGTTATTTTGCCGATTCATTACACTTTAGTTTGTCTGTCTGCCTGTTTGTTTGTTGTTGTTGTTCGTTCTAAAGAGAGCTGGTTATTAATCTTTCAAATGTTAACTTGAATTAATGTGACGTCGACTTGCTTCATTAAACAACTTATTCAATGTTGGCGGGAAAATAATAATAGAGGAGGGATAATGTGACATTGGCAAGACGCAAATACACCCCCCTCCCCCTCCCACCACAAACACACACCAGAAACAAACGAGATTCTCAGAGGTAGAAGACCTCCCCAAAAGCTCGATGAAAGATGTCATCCTCAATTTGTGCATCCCTCTTTATTTACCCTTTGAACCTTATGGCTTTTTATATGATTTTCTTAGATCCTTTAAAACATTTCTATTCTCACACTGTACTGGGGGACTCCTCGTTATCTGTGCAAACACCGAGAACCTGGCCGAGAAAGTTTTCACAATTATGTTTTATCAGCCGCCATTGTGTGCGGACCCGCCCACAGGTAACTCTGTCAGAAGAAAGATCCCAGCTCAACCCGTGGGACCAATGACCTCCCCTTTTTTCTCTGAACACAAAAGAGTTTAGGAATAGAAAGACATCCTGGAAAAAAGAACTGATGCTAATTATAATAATGATTCCCGCCAAACTCAGGTACGTCTCGGAACCAGCCCAGGGGCATAAGTGTTACAATAGTTAACTGGCCTTGTTGTCTCCCTTTGATGATCGGAGTCAACCCTGGCCCGACAGAGGAGTCTTGCAACTCTAGAGGCTCGTGGTGACAAAGTCTCATAGCATGACACAATTGTCATTTGTTGCTTTCGCCTCACAGCAGATCCTATGATGTTTCCATTGTGCTCTAACCATTCACAAGAGAAATCCTTTAAATATAACACGGATGTTGTTTGTTAACGAGAGTTTGGAGAGTTTCTTATGACGCTTGAAATTAAGAGTTTATGTCATGGAATATTTTTAAAAGATAAACATGTCTGCCACCAATGTCATGGCTATCTGCCACCAATGACATGGCTATATGCCACCAATGTCATGGCTATCTGCCACCAATGACATGGCTATCTGCCACCAATGTCATGGCTATCTGCCACCAATGTCATGGCTATCTGCCACCAATGTCATGGCTATCTGCCACCAATGTCATGGCTATCTGCCACCAATGACATGGCAATATACCACCAATGTCTTGGCTATCTGCCACCAATGACATGGCTATCTGCCACCAATGTCATGGCTATCTGCCACCAATGTCATGGCTATCTGCCACCAATGTCATGGCTATCTGCCACCAATGTCATGGCTATCTGCCACCAATGTCATGGCTATCTGCCACCAATGACATGGCTATCTGCCACCAATGTCATGGCTATCTGCCACCAATGTCATGGCTATCTGCCACCAATGTCATGGCTATATGCCACCAATGTCATGGTTATCTACTATCATAGTTATTGGTATAAGTCATACACACAACACTATACCCCTTACCAAACACAACTCAAAACTAACCAAATCAGCATCTCCTATCAACCAAATAAAATGGAATATTATCTATTGGCTCGCACAACACAGTTTCTCTGTGTTTATAGCATTATCTATAGTATCTATTAGTTCTCCCTTACTGCCCCTCCCTCACTACTTTTGCCCAAATTTTGTTCCTCCAAGCTCCTCTTGTAACATCTCCCTGCCCTGTTATTTCATTTCACCAGGGGCGCATTTTGCAGACGCCCCAGATGGGGCGGGCTTACTGCGTGATTACACAGGCCAACAAATGATTGGTCTCTGTCGTTTATTACATGTGTTATTAGGGGCTGGGGCGTGGGGGTAATGGGGGGGGGTAGCGATGCCACCCAATTTCTAAAATTCTTTGTTCCATTAGAGAATTCTTTGATAATATTCTCAGAAATAACACCGGTGAATGTGCAATTGTTTATATTGTGATGTTTTACTAACAAAACGTTTGGCCCCTTGTTTTCTCTGTCAAGACATTGTAGATGTTGGAGGGGGTCTTGCCAATATAGCAACTCTCAATGGGGATTATTTTATTGATATACGGTGATGTCAACCAATGACTTCTGTCGGTGACGTCAACCAATGACTTCTGTCGGTGACGTCAACCAATGACTTCTGTCGGTGACGTCAACCAATGACTTCTGTCGGTGACGTCAACCAATGACTTCTGTCGGTGACGTTAACCAATGACTTCTGTCGGTGACGTCAACCAATGACTTCTGTCGGTGACGTTAACCAATGACTTCTGTCGATGATGTCAACAAATGACTTCTGTCAGTGAATTCAACCAATGATTTCAGATAGTATAGGCCCCTGATATGATAAGCCACAGATAGTTTATATTCTCTTTTGCAGATCTACATGTAATGTATGATGCTAATGTCAAATAACTTTTCCGCTGTGGATGTGAGAAATGTTTAGCACACGATTTTAAAAGACACATTTAATACCTAGAAAGAAGAGTCACTAAATCTTGTAAAAGGGAGGTACTTGCCTTTAGGGAGGTAAGGACACACGTAATTATAACTAAACCATTGACAGTACATCTGACAGGCTTAGTTAACTCTATAGCTTTGTACTTTCAAATCTCAACAGTCTTTCAAATCGGTTCATGCAGTAAACGTTTAATTTGCTTTAAAATAGGTTCATGCAACGCTATATTAATTAGTCATCATATAGAATGGGACTGCGATAAAGCTTTTAAATTAAATACAAAATACACAAACAAATTGTGTAATGAAAACAATAAATTTGAGCTTTATTATTCAACTAATATGACTAGCTGACGTGTTAGCAGAGGCGTAACTATGTTTTTGGCGCCTTTGGCTAATTTTAATATATTTTTTGGCGTCCTTGATAAATTGACAAGTTTCAGCTTTGCGATTTTTTCATTTGTTAGTCACGGCGAACAACGAGATAATCGATTTCACCTACGATTTAACGTTCCTGTCTCATTTTAAACTTTTACATTTTCATAAATATGGAACTTAAGGTCTCTTCTGACTGTAAATTTCACATTTTAAATGTATTTTCTACTTTTTAGTACATTTTCATAAAATTTTTATTTTCTACTTTTTAGTACATTACTAAAATAAGACTAGTTTTAAAAATTTATTTATATATATTTTTATACTCCTTGATAGAGGTTTCTCGTGACTTGTCCGCGATCCCGATACGTAGGGTGACCAGACTTCCCGATTTCAAACTTCATTTCCCGCTAAAGTGACCAGACGTCTCGAATTTTCGCTCCAGACACCTGGGGGACCCCCACCCCTGTCCGTGGGGCCTCGTCCCGCTTTGCCCTGGGAAAATATGGTCACCTTAATCTTAGTGCATTCCACGAGGGAGTAAGCGACCCTTGCAAGTACAAAAAATGATAAAGACTAGTAAAAGGAACGGTATAACTAACTCGCGTCCCTTTGCTGCATGCTGTAACTCTTTTAAAAAGAAAAATCTTACTCCTCCCATCCCACTGTGGAAGGAGTAAAGTGGGGGAGGGGAGGGAAGGTGTCTCCTCTCACGGGCTTGAGTCGGCATGTCAAAGCAAGTTGGCTTCCTTTCATATGAAACATAGACACCGCCTCTCTTTCCTGTCAAGCCTACTAGCCGGTATGGCTGCTCCCCCCTACCTCTCAATATCTACATTGTCCTTGATTAATCGGCGCTTATTAAGTCATCTTCCCTCACTCAAAAACTACGTAAGTCGAATTTTTTCTGGGTCCTTTTTAGTTAGACTTAGAGAGGTCCGACTGTATTTATTTAAACAAAAATTTTGAGATTTAGTGGTGCCCTTTTGAGCTGGCGCCCTTGGCAACTGCCCCGATGCCAACCCGTTGTTACGCCACTGCGTGTTAGTTTAATAATAAATCTCAAATTTATTGTTTTCATTAAACAATTTGTTTGTGTATTTTGTATTTTAACGCTATATTAAACTGTCTGTCAAATACCAACATGCCGATGGTATTAAGACTTGAAAGTAAAGCGACGCTGCGAATTAAAACTCTAGATAGGATCAAGGTTATAATGTATGTGCTTTCGCTGTGTCTTAGCGGTGACCAATTGTTTCCACTGTGTCTTTGAGGTGACCAATTGTGTCTCTGTGTCTTTGAGGTGACCAATTGTGCCTCTGTGTCTTTGAGGTGACCAATTGTGCCTCTGTGTCTTTGAGGTGACCAATTGTGCCTCTGTGTCTTTGAGGTGACCAATTGTGCCTCTGTGTCTTTGAGGTGACCAATTGTGCCTCTGTGTCTTTGGGGTGACCTATTGTGTCTCACTGAAAATGTATGCACGCTTTTAAACGCTATATGCTACAAGGGTTGGGGTGGGGATGAAGGGGGCGATACGAGGGCTGCGGTCCCGCCTACCAAGGTGAGACAAGAACAAAACAAGCGCTCGTGAGACGTGCGGAATCTTCAGATGGAGGGCATTGTGCCCAACACTCAGGACAAAATGTCCCCTAGCGGGTAATTACAGGCCTGGCTCTCGGCTTCTATCGGACGACGAGAATTCTGCCACAAGACTTGACTTTGAGACATTCAAAAGTTCTGTGCCCTCGAGTCGGCCTCGAATGATTGTGCGTCTAGTTTTGATTGAAGTGGTTTGTCATAAAATCATTTTTTTTAAATGTCGAGATTCTCTCGTGATAATCGCTGGTTCATCACGTGACACTGCACACGTTTAAACACGAACAGAGTGTTGGGGTGTGTTGACAAGATGACTTGGTTACAGTAGGAGTTGTCAAGTCATCAAGTATGACTCTGATACTAAACAAATGCCTGGACACGTCCATGTTAAGTGTTCTAGTTTGTATACACAAAGCAGACGTTAAGTTGTTCTATGTTTATATTACACAAAGCAGACGTTTCTTCTATAAAGAAGATTTTTGCGTTCTTCGTTTATCTATGGTTTATATCAAGCCTTGCATTGCATGTTGATAAAGTGTTGATTTGCCATTTTTGTACAGGCAATTAAATTCATTCCACGCACGTATGCCACAGGGGAAGGAAGATTTGCATGTGTTTGTTCCTTGAACAAGAAAAGGGTTTTTGTATCCCATATATCTATCTGAGATTTGTATTAGATTATCTTTGAGTTTTATTTTCCAAATTAGAAGTAATGTCCGTATGTATTATTACTAATTTTCTCTTTTCTTCTTCTATCATGTAGTGCACGGGTTTTCCAGCGTATGGGTCGCGATCCCCAGGAGATCCCGTCGGGTTTTCTGAGGGAGTCGCCAACTTATAACTTAAATTAACCAAATATTCGTCATAATGAAATTTTTATTTTTAATTTAGTCTTTGGGTGATATGCTGTGAATCATGTCTTTGAAATGAAAGATAAAATGAAGTCACTCCTGGAAATGCACAAGGGCAGCATGTCCTTATTGGTATATTTTGACGACAAAGAGTAACATACTAACACTTAAATTAGAACCGAAAAATAGTTTTAACCTGAAACTTTTTTATAAAGTGAAAAGAAACAAAAACTTATATTATTACACTTTATTTATCAAAGCTGCAAAAGTGACGAAAACTATAGTCTTGTAAACGTTGCCGTCGCCATGTTGAAGAAACACTCCAGTGTGGTACATGAACCTGACGGTGAAATAAATGAACATTTGAAAGAGGAAATAACTGGGCATCTAGAATATCAAGGGAAGAAACTCAGCATACTCACTGAGCTGAAAGACTAGGCATCTAGAATACAAGGGAAGAAACTCCAGCATTACTTCACTGAGCTGCAAGAAGCAGAAATGAAATAGACAAGAAATCCGTTTTCTGCTTCCCTTGATGTAGCCAGCAGTCCCAATAAATCCATTCTCTGCTTCCCTTGATGTAGCCAGCAGTCCCAATAAATCCATTCTCTGCTTCCCTTGATGTAGCCAGCAGTCCCAATAAATCCATTCTCTGCTTCCCTTGATGTAGCCAGCAGTCCCAATAAATAATAGGGCGAACTCTTGGATTAGTGACATGATTTCTCAGCACGTAACTTGTTTAATGACAAACGTCCCACACAATTCTGTTGTGGTGTGTATCAATCATACCAAATGTCACGTGTGCCTTTCGATCAGTTCCATTTGTGTCTGCATATCTATCTCATCAAGATAAATAAATGAGAAGGACATTAGGTTGGCGTTAACAAAAGCTCACCCGTGAATTTCTGGGATGGTTAGTGACATGACCTTTCAAACATGGCAATAAATTATTCATTGAACAACTTTAAAATAAAATTGCATTAAAAATCTTTTAAATACTTCATTTTTAAAAAGCCAATTGTATCGGGGGTCGCAAATTACTTTATTTTTATTAGAAGGGGGCGCAATCCGAAAAAATGTGGGAATCATCTAGTTTTTGTAGGTGATTTAATTAAGGGAGTTACTGAGTTCTAAATATTCACTAGTAATGAATCTTGCAGATCTTTCATTAGTTAAGTCATAAGAATTAGATTCAGAATTCAAATTAAACCCCAAAACAGATTTTAACCAGGAGAAGTGATTCTTAACTTTCTCAATCAAGATGCTGACAAATTTGCCTTTTTCGTTCAAAGTAAAAGTAACAGTTGATCTTAAATATCAACAATGGACAGTCTTCCGTCCATCTCTAAGTGTGTCTTCACGGACATGCAAAGTTGGACACAAGAACTGTCAGCTCAAGCTGACCGGTGGTCAAAATGATGATACTCGTCCCCCTCCCACCCACCCACCCCCACCCCACAAAAAACAATGGTCCTCAAATTTGATCAATGACAAGAGCCCTAATCTCCCAATCCTACATACGCTATTGACACCTCATGGTTCATTCCGTCTCATGTTGCCTTCCCTTTCATTCCCTCACTCGAAAACATCCCTCCAACCCCCTCACCCCCATTTCTCCCCACTCCTCTCCCTGCCCCAGCATTCAGACCCCTCCCCTCCCCTACATCGACTGCTGTCCACCAGTAGTGTATATACCTTAGTCCACATCGCTCAGTGTTATTTTTTCTTTTCAAATATCTTAAACAAACTAACCAACAACGATTTTTCCCCCGTTCTCACAATTCCATAATCTAATCAAGCCAGCGATACTCCGGGTCTATTCTAGCCTCTGATACTCGCGGTCTATTCTAGCCACCGAAGTTAAAGCTGTTTGCCTGAAGCCATTGTCAATTTGTTTTAAGGGCATCCGCCGACCAATGGACGGAGACAGTTGCCGTTCTGTTGATTTTACTCCTTTCCCCAGGAGTCCCTGGCCGGGGGTACTTCCCCTTTGACGCAGTCATTCATAATAATTCATGCGCACGTTTCTTGACGCTGTCGTCTGCAGGTAAAAGGGATGCTCTCTCCCGGACGTGTGGCAGTATTCGAATATTGGTATCGTTATTTGAACCGCATCATAAGTGCTGCCTTGATTTAAGATATTGTTGGACGAGATTTTATTTTTATTTTATTTATCTATTTATCATACAGTTATTCACTTATAGTTCAGTGGAGTAACTGAATCCACATAGATTAGATGATGTGAGTGGAGTAACTGAATCCACATAGATTAGATGATGTGAGTGGAGTAACTGAATCCACATAGATTAGATGATGTGAGTGGAGTAACTGAATCCACATAGATTAGATGATGTGAGTGGAGTAACTGAATCCACATAGATTAGATGATGTGAGTGGAGTAACTGAATCCACATAGATTAGATGATGTGAGTGGAGTAACTGAATCCACATAGATTAGATGATGTGAGTGGAGTAACTGAATCCACATAGATTAGATGATGTGAGTGGAGTAACTGAATCCACATAGATTAGATGATGTGAGTGGAGTAACTGAATCCACATAGATTAGATGATGTGAGTGGAGTAACTGAATCCACATAGATTAGATGATGTGAGTGGAGTAACTGAATCCACATAGATTAGATGATGTGAGTGGAGTAACTGAATCCACATAGATTAGATGATGTGAGTGGAGTAACTGAATCCACATAGATTAGATGATGTGAGTGGAGTAACTGAATCCACATAGATTAGATGATGTGAGTGGAGTAACTGAATCCACATAGATTAGATGATGTGAGTGGAGTAACTGAATCCACATAGATTAGATGATGTGAGTGGAGTAACTGAATCCACATAGATTAGATGATGTGAGTGGAGTAACTGAATCCACATAGATTAGATGATGTGAGTGGAGTAACTGAATCCACATAGATTAGATGATGTGAGTGGAGTAACTGAATCCACATAGATTAGATGATGTGAGTGGAGTAACTGAATCCACATAGATTAGATGATGTGAGTGGAGTAACTGAATCCACATAGATTAGATGATGTGAGTGGAGTAACTGAATCCACATAGATTAGATGATGTGAGTGGAGTAACTGAATCCACATAGATTAGATGATGTGAGTGGAGTAACTGAATCCACATAGATTAGATGATGTGAGTGGAGTAACTGAATCCACATAGATTAGATGATGTGAGTGGAGTAACTGAATCCACATAGATTAGATGATGTGAGTGGAGTAACTGAATCCACATAGATTAGATGATGTGAGTGGAGTAACTGAATCCACATAGATTAGATGATGTGAGTGGAGTTTTTATAGGCATGCGAACAATTTCATGTATTTGAGAAGTATGAGTCCTCTAGTTGACAATTTTGAAGTCAGAATTATGAAATGGTGTTTTTGTCTGTGTAGCTATTTGACCAGCAGACATGGATGTCAGAAGTGGTGCTAATATCTTCAGCTCAAAACTCATATATTATACCTCTACTCTATGTCATCTAATCGAACACATAAAAAAGATTTCTTTGTTGAATCAGTCCGATACGTTTCACACTTATTGCCTCAATGAACCGGGTATCGGGAGGATGTGCTTGACATTTGACGACTACACAGCAAGGTATCGAATTCGCCCGTACCTTTGCCTTGGCCATGAGCAATATGGTGGCGGAGGTAAAATTAAACAGTCTGATAATCTCCCTTGATAAATTTCCGAACATTTTCCAAAGTCGAGACACGTAAAACAACCGGACGCAGAAAGGGGGGAGAATTGTGTTATCCTCCACCCCCCCCCCTGTTATTTCTTGGCCTGTATGAGCGCCATGTACCAAGATCAACAGAGCGAGTCACGCCGACAGCTGTTGTTGAAACTGTTGCAGGAATTTTGATGTTTGTTTTAATTTCCTTGTTCAAAGATTAGTCTTCAGAATTCGACATTTGCTTCAATAAATAAAGTCTTCAATTCTGTACGGACTATGGACATCTCCCCCCTCCCCCGGGACATTTTATCTTTGTCCCATTTATTACATAATATAAATGGCTGAAAAATAACGAGTGCTCAGAAACTATTGATTGGATCAGGAAATATAGATTGAATTAGGAAATATTGATTGAATCCGAAATGGTACACTAATCCGAAATATTGCTTGAATCCGAAAATATGATTCAATCAAGAAATATTGATTGAATAAGGAAATATTGATTGAATAAGGAAATATTGATTGAATCCGATATATTGCATTATTCCGAAATATTGCTTGAATCCGAAAATATTGATTAAATTAAGAAATATTGATTGAATAAGGAAATATTGATTGAATAAGGAAATATTGATTGAATCCGAAATATTGATTGAATAAGAAAATATGGATAGAATCATAAAGTATTGATTGAGCGGTGCTTAATGAAGGTTCTCCATACAACCCTAGGGTGCACGGGTATAATGGGGTCGTACTGTAAAAGGTAACAGTGACCAATGAACAGTGACCAGTGACCAGTGACCAGAACCCACATTTTAATTACCAGGATTTTGTGTACTTATCTTTTTTTAAATTTTGGGTCTTGCATCGGTGGTCTGATATATTGTGGACCACCAAACTGGTCTAGAGGACCACCACACTGGTCTATAGGACCACCTCACTGGTCTAGAGGACCACCACACTCGTCTATAGTACCACCAAACTGGTCTAGAGGACCACCACACTGGTCTAGAGGACCACCACACTGGTCTAGAGGACCACCACACTGGCCTAGAGGACCACCACACTGGCCTAGAGGACCACCACACTGGCTAGAGGACCACCACTTTGGTCTAGAGGACCACCACACTGGTCTAGAGGACCACCACACTGGTCTACAGGACTACCATGGTCTACTGAGCACCAACCATGATCACAAGTCGGTCTCGCAGTTAATCAAATCCTGTCCGTCAAGCAGCAGAGAAATTCACAAATGTCTTCCAAAAGTCAAATATGCAATGGGCCTGTCAAATATTGACATTACAGCGTCACGGTCACTGGTCTCCCTGGCATGTTGCAACGAGTAGCAGACGAGGTGCATGTTACAGCAGTTTATGGTGTAGGTTACCTGAAATCTTTAATCTGTATGCAGACGCACACATACACACACGCACGCATACACACACACACGCAAACGCAAGCGCGCGCACACACACTCGCACATACACACACGCACACACACACATACACACGCGCGCACACACGCACATACATAAGTGGGTGTGTGGTATCGTGAGGGATGTGTGCGAGTATCTGTGTGTGTGTATCTATGTGAGTGTGTGCATGTGTGTGCTATCGCCCCATGATAATCTAAATTGAATCAATAAGTGCGGGTGATGCTGTCATGTAATGTGATAGTTTATAGAGTTTGATAACAAATACCTTAAAATACGTTAACAGGAACTCATGCTTGACAAAACTTGTAATAAATATACTATTTGTATAGGTTCATAAGTCATTGTGTCGCAAACATTGAGTGATATGTCATTGATATGCAATGAATATGTTATCGACATGTGGCTCGCGGTCTAATGTTAATGAACAGGAGAATGATTAATTCAGGTGACATGTGAAATTGGTTTTAAAAGCCGTTAATACGTGATAGCTGTCCAGCCTGGGGCTAGAGGAGTGGTGCTGAGTGTTGTGTTGTGAAGGAAGACATCCCGTCAACTATGTTCATCATCGTCCAGAAACTTTTGGTCAATCGTGATTTACACTTGCTTTAAAAAAAAATTGGGGTCGTTTTTTGGGGGGTCAGTTTTGACCTTTTACATGATCCCTTCGTCCAACTGCCCCTCACCCCCTCACCCCCACACAAATCTTCTCAAATTACATAAAAAGCCCGCCGCCTCCTGTTGCCTTACGGTAAAAGCCTCATTACAGATTTTCTCCCCTCAACCAGGTCCTCGTTATGTGAGTCCTGATTGTATCGCTCGTGAGCGCAACGGTCTCCCGCGCGTCCAGCAATTAATGACCAATTTGGTCGCATGCCCCGCTTTGTTTGGAAGGCAGACAAATTAAGCGGCACTTGAGCGACCGCTTCACATTGGCGAGTGTCCGCAGGGGTGAGTGGCGGCACACGGGAGGCGGCGCCTTTCAAGGTCACGGAAATCATTCAAAGGTGATCTTTTTAACCTTTGTTCTTAAGTCCAAGGTTAATTAACAAGGCCAGCACAAATTTCGCTAGGGTTATGAAATGTGATCAACGAAAACACTTTTTTAAAGCGAATAATACATGTGCGTCGTATGTCTAACTGAGGCCTGGGGGTGAAAATTCTTGTGTTAACAAATGTCTGTTGAAAACGTTGCCATTGATACGAATGTCTGCTTTTTGTCTTCTTGGCATTGTCTATTCATCTTTAAATAAATTCAAAAATGTTTACGTGCGGCTTTTTGTTGTCAGTCGCCTAAAACTGTTGCCGCCTCTCAGACATCCGGGAACTATGGTGGAACAGACATCTGGGAACTATGGTGGAACAGACATCCGGGAACTATAGTGGAACAGACATCCGGGAACTATGATGGAACAGACATCCGGGAACTATGATGGAACAGATATCCGGGAACTATGATGCAACAGACATCCGGGAACTATGATGGAACAGACATCCGGGAACTATGGTGGAACAGACATCCGGGAACTATGGTGGAACAGACATCCGGGAACTATGGTGGAACAGACATCCGGGAACTATTGTGGAACAGAATTCCGGGAACTATGGTGGAACATACATCCGGGAACTATGATGGAACAGACATCCGGGAACTATGGTGGACAGACATCATGGAACTATGGTGGAACAGACATCCGGGAACTATGGTGGAACAGTCATCAGGTAACTATGGTGGAACAGACATCCGAGAACTATGGTGGAACAGACATCCGGGAACTATGGTGGAACAGACATCCGGGAACTATAGTGGAAGAGACATCTGGGAACTATGATGGAACAGACATCCGGGAACTATGGTGGAACAGACATCCGGGAACTATGGTAGAACAGACATCCGGGAACTATGGTGGAACAGACATCCGGGAACTATGGTGGAACACACATCCGGGAACTATGATGGAACAGACATCCGGGAACTATGGTGGAACAGACATCATGGAACTATGGTGGAACAGACATCCGGGAACTATGGTGGAACAGACATCCGGGAACTATGGGGGAACAGACATCCGGGAACTATGATGGAACAGACATCAGGGAACTATGGTGGAACAGACATCCGGGAACTATGATGGAACAGACATCCGGTAACTATGGTGGAACAGACATCCGGGAACTATGGTGGAACAGACATAGGATAAAAGCTAAAGAGACCAATAAGTCGGTGATTGTTTATGAATAGTTGGTCACACTGTTTCAATGCCAGAGGCTCCTGTCTATTGCCACTGTTATTAAGCTACAGACTTTCTGCCAGTCGATTTTTATTCTTTTTATGCCACAGACTCTATGCAAGTCTATTGCCAAAGTTTCATTGGCACAGACTGTCAATCTATTAACAAAGTTTCATTGACATAGACTATCAGTCTATTACAAAGTTTCATTGACACAGGCTGTCAGTCTATTACCAAAGTTTCATTGACACAGACTGTCAATCTATTACCAAAGTTTCATTGACACAGACTGTCAGTGTATTACTAAGTTTCATTGACACAGACTGTCAGTCTATTTTCACAGTTTTTTGGACGCATCTGAAGAATATCGTATTTTATAATTTCATATGATTAATTTGGTCTTTTATAATTAAATTTGATAGAGGATGTTACTGAGAAAAGTTTGTCATCAAAGATTCAATGGAGACGTACCAAAATAAACTATGTCACTGAAAAAAAAGATCAGCATGATTGAACTCAATCATCGATCACATCAAGCTTAACGGACATGGAAATCTTCTAAACAGAAAACACTTTTAAAAGTTGCACACTTAAGTGCACACGCACCAGAAAACCCACACGCATAAGATCTGGAACAATGTTTGATTGGCACGAGCCACTTCAAGTACAGCGTAAGTGGTCAGAGACCACTTGGACATTAACAGGGACACTGCTGTCGTCACTTCCTGCGGGACTCGAAAGGTAGTTAACCCTTATTGTAAATATCCGAAATTCAGTAAGTTGAATAAAGGTAATTAACAGACCAAATGATGTAATGTATTGTATATATATATTTGTTATGATTATTATGATTATGATTATTGTTGTTATTATTACTATTACTTTGTGTCTTCACCACCGTGATCCTTATTTTTATGAAATTCATACTGTCATAATCCAATCCAATATTCTGCTTATATCCAAACAATGACAACGCAAATGATCTGAAGGTTGAACCAATCTGTTAGCACTTTTCTCTCATCAAATAGTGCGTCCTATTCGTGGTATTACGACTTATGGTCCGTTCAATAATGCCAAATACAACATGACTGCATGAATGAATTAGTATGTTTCTAGACATTCATATTTGATACAAACACTTCTATACATTCATATTTGGTATAAGCACTTCTCTACATTTATATTTGGTATACATACTTTCATCATCAACATACATTATTCCCATTAATGAATGTAATGCTTCTTGGATGTGATGCTGATTTGTTCAATAGTGCGCACCAAAAATTACTGCACCAAATATAACTATTTTCGAACGTTCCGCATACAAATTGTTCAATATGATAATAAATGAATCAAATAAAAATACATAAAATAAATGAAAGTTCTGTATTACGTTATTTTTTAAATCTGATGTGTATTTATTTTGAAAACTTCCGTCATTTGTGACGGGTGATACACTAGTTTATTCATATTTATTGGTATAAACAATTCTATGTATTCATATTTTGGTATAAACACTTCTATACATTCACATTGCCTTTAAAATTGTGTAAGCGTTACATCTCGTGATAGCTAGGATATTGACTTCTTTGGTTAAGTCATAAAAATGAAAAGTGATTTTAAAATATGTATTTTTGGGACAGATTGTGACAGGGAATTATCCGACATGAGCAGCTCTAGCGCCTTAAAACTCCAGAGGCAAAGTGGCTGAACAATGAGGGCAGGAGAAAAAATAAAGGGAAATAGAGATAGAAAGAACGAATTATTTGTTCAGCTTAAGGTACAATTTTCTTGACAGCTTCGAACAGCCTATGATCAAACTCTCACTAGACTGACGTCAGGCCACACATTTTATGACTTGACCACTTAGAAGGGCTAAGACGTGCCTACCACTCCCCTCCCACCCCAATGGCTTTCACACTGGAAAGGAAAGAATGTACCATGAAAATGAACTTCCAGTGAAAGTATCCATATTTTTTCATGAATTTATTTATCTTAATTGTATGTTTCAGTTGCACCTTCTATACAGAAGATTATTGCGTAATATGCTTATCCATAGTTCGAATCTTATCTTGTATTCCTATTACGATTTGGAATGTAGATTGTGTGTTTGTTTTCCAGGTTTGTTAAGGCAACCCATCCACTCCCTAGTAGCAAACGGGAAGAGATTGTTTGGAACTGTTGATTCTTACTTAAGAAAAATAAAACTGTTTATATCCCAGAGTTCATCTTATTTCTGTACTAGTTGGTGCTGTGTTGTATTTATGTACTAGTTGTTGCTGTGTTGTATTTATGTACTTGTTGTTGCTGTGTTGTATTTATGTACTAGTTGGTGCTGTGTTGTATTTATGTACTAGTTGTTGCTGTGTTGTATTTATGTACTAGTTGGTGCTGTGTTGTATTTATGTACTAGTTGTTGCTGTGTTGTATTTATGTACTAGTTGTTGCTGTGTTGTATTGTATTTCTAAGTTATAATAAAATGCCTTGTGTATTTTTTTTTAACTTTGTTCTTTTTTTAATACTCTAGTGCAGAGGTCGCCGAACTGGGGTAAATTACCCCATTTGGGGCTTTTAAAAAATGTAACTCTTGGGGGGTGATGCAGACTCATTGGGGGCATATAAAATCCGCTAGAATCCGCTCATTTGGGGGTAACGTTAACATAAAATTGTATAATTTAGGGCATCAGTTGAACAACTTCGCCAACTCCTGCTCTAGTATTTATGATTTAGTAATTGAGTGTTGTGAATTGTGAGTATTCCACATGCAGTAATGAATATTGTAATTGTAGCTGTTATTCGAATTTGTTTGTTTTTTTTGTTTGTTTTTTGTGGGTTATTTATGGTTGTCTTTTTAGTCTGTGTCCCTTACAGTAGAGGCGTATGTATAGGTCAGTTTAGTGTAAGGTAGCGTTTTAGTTCTATGTTCTTATTACATTTGTTAAAATTTCTCTAATTATTTTCCTTCGGGTTCAGGATGTTGGTCGCAAGAGGTCTATTGAGATCTCATAAACGCTTTCCAATTTGAGGCAATTTGTTAAATGTAACTAATATGAGACAATTACGGATGGCATTCACCATAAGTATTGGAAGTAAACAGTTAACACTTAAATTTTGTGTGTGTGTTATTTATGTTGCTCTAATTACAACAGAAGTAAATTTTGGTTGGAACAAATTAATTGCAACAAAAGGTATTGTGTCCTTTGTAACAAGCAATAATAAACGTAATTTTACCCGAGGAACTATGTACTACAAAAGTAATTTTAGCTGGCACTGATTATACATTTTGTTATAGAAGCAAGATTTCAGGGAGTTGTTCTTTTGGTGTTAGGGTTAAATGATAGGGATAAGGGTTAGTGTTAGGGTTAGAGGTTAAAGGTTAAAGGTTAGGGAAAGGGCTTAAGGTTAGGGATAGGGGGTTAAGGTTGGGGGTTAGAGCCATGCAGCTGAGCGTATGCTGATAGACTTTCTATCAACCAATAGATCAAGTGGGAAATTACAAAGTGTTAGAGACAAAAGAAACGTGTAATTGACAGCGCTGTCAAAGTTTGATGAACTCATTGTCATGATTGACATCACTGTCATGATTGGCATCACTGTCATGATTGACATCACTGTCATGATTGACATCACTGTCATGATTGACATCACTGTCATGATTGGCATCACTGTCATGATTGACATCACTGTCATGATTGACATCACTGTCATGATTGGCATCACTGTCAGCGATTGAAAACACTGTCATGATTAACATCACTGTCATGATTGACATCACTGTCATGATTGAAAACACTGTCATGATTGGCATCACTGTCATGATTGACATCACTGTCATGATTGACATCACTGTCATGATTGACATCACTGTCATGATTGACATCACTGTCATGATTGACATCACTGTCATGATTGACATCACTGTCATGATTGGCATCACTGTCAGCGATTGAAAACACTGTCATGATTGACATCAGGGTCATGATTGACATCACTGTCAGCGATTGAAAACACTGTCATGATTGAAAACACTGTCATGATTGACATCAGGGTCATGATTGACATCACTGTCAGCGATTGAAAACACTGTCATGATTGAAAACACTGTCATGATTGACATCACGGTCATGATTGACATCACTGTCAGCGATTGAAAACACTGTCATGATTGAAAACACTGTCATGATTGGCATCACTGTCAGCGATTGATGATCAATATTCAGTTCATCATTCACGAAGGAAATAATATTTTATATGTATAGATATCCATGTGGCTTGAGTTACACCTTATAAAGTCATGTGCGTGTGCCACTGTGTTGTAATATGTGGGATATTTTTGATGACTTCATAACATGAGCTTAGATATCGGTGATGGATTTATTTATTTATTTTTATTTTATTTTATTTGGGGGGGGGGACTTGAATAGTTTCGTGGTTTAGATATAGTATTTAAAAAATTAGTAATAAAATGATGATTTTTGTTACAATGCCAATTTATCCAAGATTATTTTAAATAATCTTAGTTTTGATTCCAAAAACTCGAAAATTGATAAGAATACTGTTACTATAATAGGGCAGTTACAAATCTCTGTTTTCCGACGTTCATTTCAAATATATGAACTTTCATAAGTTCATTAATTGATCTAGCTTTATCCCTATAAATCAAACATAAAATAATATTTTAACTATTCAACCTTAAATTTCATTAATGTATCCAGTATCCAAGCAAAAACCCCGTTTAACTTATTATTTCTTTAACAGTTATTTACACTGACATTGTATCAAAATAAATTAGCTTTTTAAAAGTTGTTATTTTAAAAATAATTTTATCTTAACATCAGTTTATTATCTATACCTGCGAACAAAACAGAACAAAACCAAAAAAGAACATTTAAAGTTTTTAAAAAATTATTTTTTTAAAGATTTTCTTCATCCATAAAAATGTGTGACTGCCACCTAACGCTAATTGAAAATATAGACTTGAAAATCATAATCCTTTTAGTTTCCAGATTAACGCACGAATCTATGACGTCAGCATTTGTGTTGTAAACAGTGCTGACTGACTCAAAGAGTTATTTTTTGGTGCAGTAATTTGGTGCGCTGCTTTCTAAAATTACTTTAAAAATCGTGTGGTGATTAGCACTGTAAAAAAATCTCTATATATATAAGAGGCATTTGTTGTCTGTCTGGTTGTCTGTCTGTTCCCTCATAACTCGAGATCCAGACAACCAAATAACGTGAAATTTGGTACACGTACACAAAATTATACCGGAAAGGTTATTAAACAGGTTTCGTTCCTTACATATAAGATACTGGGGCCCGGGGGCCCAAAATGTAGTTTTTTCCCTATATGAGCTATATAAAATAAAAATTATTGAAAATTAAGACGTAAAATAATGACGCAAATTAATAAACATTTTGGTGTCGAGATTAACAAGAAGGCGATTATCGCCATAAAATAATTTTTTTGTTGTTGTTGCTTTGTTGTTGTTGCTTTTGTTGTTTTGTTGTTGTAGTTGTTGTTTTGTTGTTGTTGCTTTGTTATTGTTGTTGTTGTAGTTGTTGTTTTGTTGTTGTTTTGTTGTTGATTTTTTTGTTGATGTTTTGTTTTTGTAGTTGTTGCTGTTGTTGTTTTTGTTGTTGTTGCTGTTGTTGTTGCTGTTGTTGTTGCTGTTGCTGTTGTTGTTGCTTTGTTGTTGTTGCTGTTGTTGTTGTAGTTGTTTTATTGTTGTTTTGTTGTTGATTTTGTTGTTTTTTTGTTGTTGTTTTGTTTTTGTTGTTTTGTTGCTGTTGCTGTTGTTGGTTTTGTCGTTGTTGCTGTTGTTGTTGCTGTTGTTGTTGTAGTTGTTGTTTTGTTTTTGTTGCTTTGTTGTTGTTGCTGTTGTTGTTGTAGTTGTTGTTTGTTTTTGTTGTTTGTTTTTGTTGTTTTGTTGCTGTTGTTGTTTTTGTTGTTGTTGTTGCTGCTGTTGTTAAACCCGGGAGAAGCCGGGTACTTGCCCCTAGTCTCTATATATATAAGCCGCATTTGTTGTCTGTCTGTTCCCTAATAACTCAAGATGCAGACAACCAAATAACGTGAAATTTGGTACACGTACACAAAATTATACCGGAAAGGTTATTAAACAGGTTTCGTTACATATATATAAGATACTGGGGCCCGGGGGCCCCAAAATGTAGTTTTTCCCTATATGAGCTATATAAAATAAAAATTATTGAAAATTAAGACGTAAAATAATGACGCAAATTAATAAACATTTTGGTGTCGAGATTAACAAGAAGGCGATTATCGCCATAAAATAATTTTTGTTGTTGTTGTTGCTTTGTTGTTGTTGCTTTTGTTGTTGTAGTTGTTGTTTTGTTGTTGTTGCTTTGTTGTTGTAGTTGTTGTTTTGTTGTTGTTGCTTTGTTGTTGTTGCTGTTGTTGTTGTTGTTGTTGTTGTAGTTGTTGTTTTGTTGTTGTTTTGTTGTTGATGTTTTTGTTGTTGTTTTGTTTTTGTTGTTGTTGCTGTTGTTGTTTTTGTTGTTGTTGCTGTTGTTGTTGCTGTTGTTGCTTTTGTGTTGTTTTTGCTGTTGTTGTTGTCCACATCCCTTGCCCTGCGACGACAATGTCCTTCATGTTGTTGTTGCTTTGTTGTTGTTGCTGTTGTATTTGTTGTTTTGTTGTTGTTGTTTTGTTGTTGTTGTAGTTGTTGTTTTGTTGTTGTTGTTGTAGTTGTTGTTTTGTTGTTGTTTTGTTTTTGTTTTGTTGTTGTTTTTGTTGTTGTTTTGTTTTTGTTGTTTTGTTGTTGTTTTTGTTTTTTTGTTGTTTTGTTTTTGTTGTTTTGTTGTTTTGTTGTTTTTGTTGTTGTTTTGTTTTTGTTGTTTTGTTGCTGTTGTTGTTAAACCCGGGCGGGAGCCGGGTACTTGCCCCTAGTATTATATATTCTACATAATTTGTGTACATTTCAGGAATATTTCGTATTCATCATACAAGGATAAGTTACTTGGACTTTTGCAAAAAAACAACCAAAAAAAAACCCTTTTATAAAATACTTTGTGTACATTTAAGAAAGTTTAATATTACGTATTTATCATACAAAGACAAGTTAGTTGGGCTTTTGAAAAAGGTGGGCGCCGTAGGCGCCCTTTTTTTAAAAAAAAGGGGGCGCCGCAGGTGCCACGGCGCCGCAGCACAAACTAATTTTAAATATTTAAGTCTTGCATTTTTATTGGGGTATTAAATTTTTTTATGTGTTTTTTTGTTTCCTGGTTGGATTAGGCAAGCCATTCCACGTCCGAACTGCAGACGAGAAAAACAAGAATTTGTATGTGTTTGTTCTTGCAAACGAAATAAGAGAAGTGTTTATATCCCTATGTCTATCTGAGGGTTGTATTAGATTACATTTGTGTTGATTTTTCAAGTTAAAATTAATTGTCTTTGTTATTCTGTCATTTAGTGTTTATATGTGTAATGATTTAACTAATGGTTTAACTCTTGTAAATCATGAATATTCTCCAGTAATAAATCTGGCAGCTCTTTCTTTAACGGTTATCCGTACAGGTGATGCATGTTCTAGAGCAGGTTTTACCAATTTTAAATTAAAATAAAGGATTTTAGTGTTTTTTTTTAAAATTCTTATTACACTTGTAAAATTTTCTCTTTATGAAGCTAAGATTTTGTTGGATTTGTAAATTACCTAATTAACTCGTCGATTCAATTAAAATGTCTCATTTATTTTTAATCCAAATAATTTTACCACTTTAATTTGTATTTGTTGTTTTTCATGAATGAAATATTGGTGAAGATGTTAATTGGTTGAAATCTCAACGGAAATATTTCTGTTTTAAATAGTTTCTATGATCTGTAAAAAGTAAGTCATAAAACCATGTCAATAGAGTTGATGGTTTCTGTATAGAAAGAAACACGTTTATAAGCTGATCTATATTTAGTTAAACAACACCGATTATGTCTCTTTACGTTGCACTTATAATTATTTGATATAATATTAATATAGTTTCACATGAATTTCTTATAAATTTATTCAGACTTATTCAAAATTCTTTCACAAATATATATACCGTTTCAAATACCATTTTATAAATATTTTTTTTAAATAATAAAACTATTTTAAATATTATTTATACAATTTTATGTTACAAAATTGAATATATCATAAAGTGACATTTGTTCAAACTCAGCACCATAAACTGACAACTTCGTACATCATAACAGTGGGTCGAGCATGTCAAAGTAGAACAAACAGTTCGGCTCCTTTCCAGACTTATGGAGCACACAGATTGCGCAACACGATAATTTATGATTGAATAAAATATTACACAGAATAATAACAATGTGTAAGTGTTCTTTCTTCAAGCCTTAAATACATAGCTCCGGTTTGTTTGTTTATTTGCTTCGTTTTCATTTATCAAATCGTTGTCGATACAACATTATAATTATATGACGCAGTGATATATCCAATAGGTGTCTATACAACCTTTTAATTGTATGACAGCAGTAATTTATCAAATAGGTGTAGGAATAATGTTGAAACTGTATTAGAGCCATGATTTAGCAAAATGATTTCTTTATAACATTGTGGTCCTATGAGAGCAATAATTCATCAAATTGTGGTCCTATGAGAGCAATAATTCATCAAATTGTGGTCCTATGAGAGCATAATTCATCAAATTGTGGTCCTATGATAGCATAATTCATCAAATTGTGGTCCTATGAGAGCATAATTCATCAAATTGTGGTCCTATATGAGAGCAATAATTCACCAAATTGGTCTGGTGTTCAAATAGCAGTAGAGAATAATTGATCTAATTGATGTCTGTATAACATTGTCATCGTATGAGAGCTGATGTCTGTAATACATTGTCATCGTATGAGAGCTGATGTCTGTATAACATTGTCATCGTATGAGAGCTGATGTCTGTATAACATTGTCATCGTATGAGAGCTGATGTCTGTATAACATTGTCATCGTATGAGAGCTGATGTCTGTAATACATTGTCATCGTATGAGAGCTGATGTCTGTATAACATTGTCATCGTATGAGAGCTGATGTCTGTATAACATTTTCATCGTATGAGAGCTGATGTCTGTATAACATTGTCATCGTATGAGAGCTGATGTCTGTATAACATTGTCATCGTATGAGAGCTGATGTCTGTAATACATTGTCATCGTATGAGAGCAATGATTTATCAAATTGTGAGTCTTTATAAATGTAGGATTATATGCAATGACTTCAAGGCGAGCTTCGATTTTATAAGTAAATAAATAAACATTTTCTATTATAGTAAATAAGGAATAATTCTGTATATTATGTAAACTTTAAAAATTCTCTATAAGGTACATTGGACACGAGTTAAGATCTGTTATTGGAATGTCTTATAAGCCATATATTATTTGTCCATAGAGTTGTATGTTTATAGTTGTCCATACTTTTGTATTGTAAAAGTTAGTCTATTGAGTTGTATTGTAATATGTGTCTATACAGTTGTATTGTAATATGTGTCTATACAGTTGTATTGTAATATGTGTCTATACAGTTGTATTGTAATATGTGTCTATACAGTTGTATTGTAATATGTGTCTATACAGTTGTATTGTAATATGTGTCTATACAGTTGTATTGTAATATGTGTCTATACAGTTATATTGTAATATGTGTCTATACAGTTGAACTTATCACGATAACTAGATGGCATGATAAGCCTAGTTCTATCATGACGTTATACAAAAATGTCATTATAATATATTTCCTGCTAACCTGCTGTTACACACGTATGATAATTCCTATTAATCCTGTCTGGCATCAAATCTATTTTTCTTAATCCGTCACAATTCTAAGAACGTCTGAATGCTGAGATGAACAAAAAGACCGGATGCTCATTTCTTTGTCCCAACTCCGCGAATGTTTACAATTGAAAATATTACTATACCGGATGTTACTATAATTAAACTGAAACAAATGTTTCCAAAAAAAAATTCTTAACGATAGAATCCATTAGTGGTGTATCGTGTGTGTGTGTGTGTGGGGGGGGGGTGCTCCGTGCGGCAGATGCCCATGCTACTTGGCTGAGATGAACATTAAGTTGGTCCACGGCGACCACGGCTTAAACATAGTTCGTGTAAGTGATGTGTAAGATAAATAATTGAGTGTATTGTTGGTCTTTGTAAGTCCTGTGTAAAATACTACATGGAGTGTATTGTAGGTTTATGTAAGTGATGTGTAAGATACTACGTTTGGTGCATTGTAGGTCTATGTAAGTGATGTGTAAGATTTGTTTACGTCATGCCACAGAAATTTTTTTGTTAAACTAAAAATATCTCTTGTGTGTCATAAGTATGAATGGATTTTCTGACCAGATGTGAAATAACAGAACTTGACATATTGTAATAACAAGAGGTTATCTGTAACAGATCTAATCAAATAATAACCAGAAGTTATATATATATAATCATATAACTACAAGTAAGTAATTACGAGATTGTATCACTGATACTGCTCTATAGTGTCAGTAAAGTCTTTATGATATAAGCGAACATTTGACAGAGAAAATCAACACTTTTAGGAGAAGGCACTTTACCAAATGATGTCGTGGTTTTTGTTGACATTTTTGTTGTTGCTGTTGTTGAAAAGAATTTTAAAATAGTAATGTACGATTTGACGAAACCAGCCCCGGTGTTTGGTCGAGACAGGACAAATCAAACTGTTTCAATGTCTCCGTCCACCGTCTCATTCACATAGATGTCGTCACATGTGTTGGTTAGTTGATCGTTTTTAAATCCTTTATAGTAACTCGTGGTGTCTGTTTGAGCCCTTGCTTGCTGTCGCCAAAACTTTGGATCGATTTTTAACCCACTTCCTTGTAAGCTAGCAAGATGAAATTTTGCAGGCAGTTTTGTGCTAATGATAAAAATGATGTATCAAAATTTCACATCAATCGCATGTACTGTAATTAAATTATTGCATTTTTAGATTATTTTATTTCTATGTATCATGTTATTTTTTGAGATAGAGTGTCGTGGTGCGTATTATATTGAACAACCTTTCTGTCGCGCAATAAGATGCGTATTTTATTTTATGACACAACTGCAAATTTGTATTTTTGGATGGTCTTGCGCTGCGTATTATAATGAACATTCTTTTAGTTATGTCTCGTACATAAAGGATTTATAGTAAAAAAACGTGTTTTTTTAACGGGTTTTTAAAAATTAAATCCTTTATATCAACTCGTGGTGTCTTTTGGAACCCTTGCTTGCTTGCTTGCTTATCGCCAAAAGTTTGGATCGATTTTTAACCCACTTCCTCGTAAGCTAGCGATCTGAAATTTGTCAGGCAGACTCGTGCTGATGATAAAAACGATGTATCAAAATTTCAGACCGATCACATGTACTTTAATTAAATTATTGAATTTTTAGATTATTTTATTTGTCTCTATGTATCATGTTACATTTTTGAGATAGTGTCGCGGTGCGTATTATATTGAACGACCTTTCCTGTCGCGCAATAAGGTGCGTATTTTATTAACAACACTTTTTATAAACATATTCCTGATCGGTGCGCATTATATTAAATACGTTTTACGAGACATAACTACAATTTTGTATTTTGGGTGGTCTTGCGCTGCGTATTATTATGAACATTCTTTTAGTTACGTCTCGTACATAAAGGATTTATAGTGAAAAACTTGTTTTTTTTAATTATTTAATGAATATTCTTTTTTTTTGTGACAGGATATTTCGACCCTGTCGATTCGACCACTGACGTTCGGACCTGCATTCTCTCTAAGTTTCGTTGGTCCATGCGCAAGAATATTTTTTTTTAAATATTAAATTACAGTGGAACCTATCATAACGAGCATAATTCGTTTCAGAATATTACTCGTTAAGCGAAACACTCGTTAAACGAAACAATTTGTCCCACATAAATCAATGTAAAATACGATAATCCGTTCCATGCTGAAAAAATACTCATTTTTCAACATTTTGTATTAACATTTATTCAAATAAAATTACTTATGCATTGTAAATGAGTGTAACAACTTGGAATACAATTTAGATTTGAAACAAAATAACTTTCACCTTCACGCAAATGTTTTCGTTAATAGTGTCGCCTTGTAATCGCTTCTCGTTTATCCATATTAGAAGCAACCTCTCAACATCATCAAGAATATGTAACCGTTTCGTAGACATTTTGACACTCTCTTTGACGCATCCATCTCCATAATTTTGTTTTTGTTCTTGAGAATAGTGCAGATCGTTGATGTTGACCGATTGAATGTGTGCCCTAGATTAGCCACGCCCACACCTTGTTCTCGCTAGATTAGCCACGCCCACACCTTGTTCTCGCTAGATTAGCCACGCTCACACCTTGTTCTCGCTTTTCTATGATTTTACGTTTCATTTCAACAGTTATTTTTTATCTCTTATGATGTCTTCTTGTGATTTTTTTCTTTTTCAAAGACATTTTAGCACAGGTTATTACACTTTAGCACAGGTTATTACACTTTAGCACAGGTTATTACACTTTAGCACAGGTTGTTACAATTTAGCACAGGTTGTTACATTTTAGCACAGGTTATTACACTTTAGCACAGGTTATTACACTTTAGCACAGGTTGTTACACTTTAGCACAGGTTATTACATTTTAGCACAGGTTATTACACTTTAGCACAGGTTATTAAACTTTGCACATAAAAAAAAATTACGAATACTGTCTGAATACAAAATTTCTAAAAACGGCTGATTACACACGAAGACAATACCCTAACAGACCGAGTGCTAAACACAGACACATCGGCGCGGAAGTCCCGGCTCACAAATGAATTTCGGGGGGGGGTGAAATGGGATTTCCCCTTTCTGCATAACTCGTTATGCGAAATGTCGCTCGTTAAGGGTTCAACATTTTTTTTAAATTTTTTTTTGCTCTTTATGCGAATTACTCGTTACGACAGGTGCTCGTTATGAGAGGTTCCACTGTATGCATATAAAAACTTGTATACAAAGTTGTGCAGCATTTATTTTTATCTGACCAAATTCTATATTCCATAACAGACATGTTATCCTTCCCAAAATTCGAAGTGTCGGACAGATTGTCTCACGGCGGCCAAGATCACAGAGATCAGTTATTTATGTTTTTATTTGTCTTGTAATACAAACATGTAGTATGACAGTAATATAAAATCACATCTATGTAAGTCCTTATGTAAGATACCAAGTACGTGTGTATTGTAGGTGAAAGTACGTCATGTATTTGTCATGTAATACAAAATGTAGTACAACAGTAAAATACAATAAAGTGGAAGTAGTATTTAAAAATAACGACTTGAGTACAAACAATGAAAACCCTCAATAGCTTTGACCTGACCATCGTTAAAACAATAGTTTTAGTGTGCAATTAACTATATACATACTAGTTTGTGCTGCGGCACCGTGGCGCCTGCGGTGCCAACGCCCACCTTTTTCAAAAGCCCAACTAACTTGTCCTTGTCCTTGTATGATAAATACGTAATATTAAACTTCCTGAAATGTACACAAAGTATTTTATAATAGGGGTTGTAGGGCACCTACGGCGCCCATTTTTTTTTGTTTGTGGTCAAAAGCCCAAGTAATTTATACTCGTATGATAAATACGAAATATTCCTGAAATGCACACAAAGCCTTTATATAATATTTTTTTACAGTGCTAATCACCACACGATTTTTTAACTAATTTTAGAAAGCAGCGCACCAAATTACTGCCAAAAAATAACTCTTTGAGTCAGTCAGCACTGTTTACAACACAAATGCTGCCGTCAAAGATTCGTGCGTTGTTTGGTTAATGTTAATCTGGAAACCAAAATGATTATGATTTTTAAGTCAATATTTTCAATTTTTAAAAAAAGCAGAGTGATGTCCCTTAGCGTTAGCGCGTGAGGCAGTCAGCGATAATTGAGGATAAATATATATATAACTAGCGTACACCCGTCAAAAATGACGGAAGTTTTCAGCTGAAATCTAATTATTTTATTAAAAATGCACTTTTTTTAGGGTGCCTGCGGCGCCGACCTTTTTAAAAAGCCCAACTAACTTGTCCTTGTTTGATAAATACGAAACATTAAACTTTCTGAAATGTACACAAAGTATTTTATAATAGGGGTTGCAGGGCGCCTATGGCGCCCCGTTTCTTTTTTTATTTTATAATTAACCATCATCAAATCCTCTTTTTACATTGATCCCTTTCCCAAAATTAAAATATGAGCGAAAACAATGACGCAATATTATATTTTTTACAGCGCATTTTTAATTTGAACACCTTTTGTTGCATTGGTGCAGTAATTTGGTTTTCCCTGCTTTCTAAAATTAGTAGCGTCAGGACAGACTGACTGACTTGCGTGACAATTGCAAATTATATAGTTTTATTATGTTAAACAAGAAATAAAAACTCGAATGAGTATTTAAATGGAATTTCCGACAAGGAATTTCCGATTTTTTTATCAAGGGAAATGATTCTAGATTACATTAAAAGTCATTTCAAATCAATAATTTTGAAACTAAACAAAAAAATCGCTTTCAAAAGTTGTTTCTAAAATTACGGGAGTCGAACGAAGAGACGGTCTTGAACATTTCCTTCACCATCATTGTTCTAAATATTATTAGCTATCTTTTGGCGTTTGTTTCAATCCGATATATGTTATGGTTGGCGAGAAATTGACAAAATACTGATATTTTTTCGTGTTTTTTTTTATTTTCCAGGAAATCCAGTAAATCTTAACGGTACCTTTTGGGCCGTTGCACATCCTTGGGACCTCCTTAGCATATTTGCAAAAGACCCGAACCCTCTATCTGGTATGGTTCAGGAGGAGTTGCATGTGCAAGCGTTACAGATATTTCGAATCTATAAACGCAATTACCCTAAAAATTGCGTTAAAAATATTTTACATTCTGTTTCTCAGCGTTTATATTTTATTGTCCATTGTCTTGACGATTAAAAGTTAATAATAACTGTTTCATGATGTTGTGTTGTTTCAAACAAAAGTGATAATATTTAACTGAATTATTATTTTTTTTAAATTCAAAATCAATAAATTAAAAGTAATCTAATGTCACGTGTCTAATCCACAAGGTCAAACTTTCGTCGTTGAACCGTCCGGGGTCAAAACGTTTTTTATGTGAACGCTGTTAGTCCAGTCCTCAACTGGGGTAGATCTACAGCTCTTTGTAAGTTCTCATATTGTAATTTACTATATCGACATTTGAATGTATGAGCCAAAACTTTTTTGAGAAATTATTAGATTGTTGATGAAAGGTAGATAACCTGTGAAATAAACTAAAAACTCGAATCACTGAAAGTATGATGGCGCAGGGATGGGGGAGGTGGGGGTAGCTATCCGATATCTGGGACGATTACCATCTTGGCACTATTGGTCAGACATGAAGACTCAGACAGACAAGGATCACACTCGTCACGGCAAAGATTATCTGCTCCTATCGACAATGATCATCTGGTTGGTAAACCCTACCACATACAAAAAGCGTTTATTATGCCCCTTATATATATACATATATACATCCGCATACAATTATCTCCCTTACATATTTCAACATCCACCGGTTTCTCTCCCCTACACGCCATATTCCCAAGTTGTGTGAGACACTGTCGTGGTCCATTTACCCGGGGACATAGACCTGTCGTGTCGGTGGCTTTCCTGCCACGCATCTCGTGCAACAATCCAACCGGAAACAGTACCCAGTACTAATCTTCGATGGAGCTTATTCCTGGCACAGTTTAACGAACGTCCCGAGATCCTCTCGTGTGTTGAAGGCAACACAAAACTGTCCGCCATTATACGGTGTTACGGCGTGGGCCCTCGAATAGAGCTCGGGCCGTACGGAACATTGGGTACCGGGGCTCGTTTTCTTCTCAGTCTCGTGGCTTTGTCGTGCGGGGACAGCGGTGGTGAACGGTGCGATTTTTGTGTGTGTTTATCTGATTGGGCCTGGATAATCTGGTCACGGCATTATGAGAATCTGTTTTTTTGGGGGGGACGGGGGGGGGGTGGGACGACGACATAGCTGCTTTATCTTTTCATATTATGTTTTATTTATTTTTGTAGACATTGTGCATTGTAGGAGCTCTTGATATAACACGGAATTTATAGTCATACATTTAATTCAAGTGGCGAACAAGAAAAATTTGGGGAAATTGTTGCGAGGAGGAACCAAAAGGAGTTCAAAATAATATAAGTACAGAAAGTTTTTTTTTAAAAAAAGAATTTTCAAGCAGAGAAAACAATAATAAACTGTTAATTGAAAGGAGATAAGCGAATATCGTATATTCTTTTTTTCTTTCTAAATATTGATGATAATAATAATAACATCAATTTAAAATTATTTCTGATAGTTATGAATGATAATAAGTAAATTTAAAACTATAATTTGAGATTATCTTTACTCTGTCATATTAAAGCATATTTATTTAAATGGGCTATAAACATTTTTTATAGTATAATAGAAACCATGCGGATCTCACTTTCGGTTTAACTAACCTCAACAGTGGCCTGGGCACACGTCATACCTATTTCCGCTTAAATAAACACATGTATCTTATTTTAAAGAGCTCGAAACGACAGAATCCACAAGGGGAGCACGCGCCAGGGGAGCACGCGCAAGGATGTCACCCGAAAAGGTATGTACCAAAAAAAAAGGTGACACAATATGTTATGGCAAGCTGTAACAACGGAGTGCCCGCCCCCCCCCTTCTCCACCTAAAGATTATTATTATTATAATAATATAGTTGATGGCTACTGAATTTATAAAAATTCTTTACTAAAAAGGAAGAAACTGTTATAAATAAGCAATAATGGGTGAGTACTAATTATAAGTTGTATCCGATGGCTGATTGCAATCATAAAATAATTATAGTAAAAATCTGTTTGAATGACAACTGTACTAATAGCTCTGTACGAGATGGGTGAAGTTATTGTTAAAAAATGATGTGTAGCTCGATAGTGCGCCGAGTTGCATAACTCTAGATTGATACATTTTAAAAAATTAGGGGCTCGTCGTCGGGGTCTGGCAGTTTGCCAGGGGCTCATTAAAATATTAATTAAACTGAACTAGTTTGCCGTGTATTTAGCACCGGGACCCGTGTTCTTGCTCCTATCGCGCCGTATCAACCCGTGGTTTGCCTTATCGTCGGTTCATCGTCCCAACCAGACTGTGGGTCACAAGACAAGACGACGCCACATTTATTATCATTTCTAGATGGGAATATTTGCCCGGGGTCGCGGTTCAACGGCTCGGCGTGGAAATCCTCGGCTACACTCGAGCTGCGAACAATGTCCTGTCATGGCCGGACGCCCTTCGCAGAGTAGCTAGCGACGGGGATGACCAGTGCTTGTCGGGAGGGGGCCCATTGTACTGCGGTTTGTGTCGGGGCTCGCATGGATAACGCCGATATGTTCTGACGTCTGCCCTCAACATGAGGCAATTACAGAGAGATTTACTCGCTGTGTTCAGTTGCAGGAACACTGGGATTGATTGATCGCCCCCTCCCCCCAACCACCAAAAAAGGGAGACGATTTCATCCCAGGAAGTGCTGGGAGATCAGTTGTTGAAATATTTGTTAATAGTTATTGTCACGTTATGAACCGACTTGTCGTTGCACGGCATTTTTGTTTTTTTGGCGCATCACCGGGAAAACCCACACAAAAAACTGTTGGTTGTTAATCTTTCTTTGAACGAATCAATGCTTTCGGTTAATGATGCTAGTTATACTTCACTTTTATTTCTGTGACGTGGTTGGTTTTAAAATTAAAATCGTGTACCGTGTTTTATAATTAGTTATCGTTTGGTTTGCTTGTCTGTTTTCATAAGCAGAACTGAAGCAGATATTAATTTAAGTAATAATTCATTGTCGGCCTCCAGAGAAATGCATAAATCAATTTAAAGTAAATCAATTTAGAAGAGACCATTTCGTCATGTTTATGTGATTGAGACAGTGTAGGTTGTTGGGCGCAATTTACAATAATTTACATAGTGCTGTATTAATGCTTCGCGAGACACAATTGTTGAATACACATCTCTAGACTAAACGGTCAAGACAGATAACTTACTGCATGTGTGGCACCGTGTGGGGAGTTCTGTCCCGCTGTCGTCTGTTCTTGAACCAGTTGCTGACCTGGGTCAGTGTGAGGCCAGTTTTCTTGGCCAGACCTCGTTTCTCGTCCGGTGTAGGGTAGCGGTTCTGTTTGTAACAATCCTTGAGCGCTTGTCTGGACTTCTCCTTAAAACAGTAGATGGTCTCCTCCCCGTCCCATATCGTCTTGGGCAGAGGGTACTTCCTCCTCAGCCGGTACTTGTCCACCGCCCCCAGGGGCCGGCCGCGGATCTTCTGCGCCTCCATGTAGTGAGCCTTGTACCACAGCTGCTGGAGGAATGCGTGGTTGGAGTTGTCGAACGTGTGGCTCTCCAGGATGGCGTACAGTTCTCGGTAGCTTCCCCTGTGGAAGGCGACCATGGCCCGGGCTTTGAGGACGGCCTCGCTGCCCCTGAGAAGTTCGCTGGGCGGGAGTGACCACAAAAACCTGGCCAGTCTGTCGATGTCGTTCTTCTGCTGCAGGGCCTCGCAGACGCAGGCCACTTGTTCCGGAGAGAATGCCAGATTTTTCCCCGTGAGTAGATCCGTCCCGATTGACAGCGGTGATGCTGGTTTTAAATCCGGATTGTTGTTGTTGTTGTTCAGGATGATGTTGTTTTTTCCGCCGTTGTTGTTAACGATTTGGTTGGCAGAACTGCACCGGTTGTTGGGGGTGCTGGTGGTCAGACCATTGGTCATCCCTGGCGAGGACAGCATAGTCAGGTTGGTGATGCTTCCAGGGCGGTCGTTAGTGGGCAGACAGGAGGGACTGGGCAGTAGTCCAGCCGTGTCCATCAATCCTACGGGGCTGGTATCCATGTCAGTGCTGACTGACCAGGGGCGTCACCAAATCGCGTCGGATTCGAGTGTCCCACGTCTCTGTATATGACGTTTCTACCGCAGTTGTTGTCCTACATCAGCAGCATGATCAAACTAGAAACAACAAGACAACTGTTAAACTAATTCCCAGGTTAGCTTCGAACATGACCTCAATTTATTCTCTTGGAAATTTAAGAATGTAAAAAAAGTGATTTTTTTAATAACGAAAATAAACTAATTATGATGTTAACGAATAAAATATTGAATTTAACAGCTAGTAAGTCTTTTGTTTTGACCACAAGTTAGCATGGGGAAACTGTAATGTCACACCATCACTGGCGATGTCACATGATGTGGAAGTCTGACCACTTTAATGACTTGGCTGAACACTACACCTAGAGTACCACTGTCACTAGACACTACACCTAGAGTACCACTGTCACTAGACACTACACTTAGAGTACCACTGTCACTAGACACTACACCTAGAGTACCACTGTCACTAGACACTACAACTACAGTCCAATTGTCACAAAACACTACACCTAGAGTAGCACTGTCACTAAAATGTTCACCTAGAGTACCACTGTCACCAAACACTAACATCTTAACACGTATACTAGAAGACTATCCAAATAAAAAAAAACCAACTCCTTCACGTTTGTGAGTGTGTGTGTGTTACCTTGAGTTGAAAGTGACGACACACCGATGAAGGTAGACTCTAGGTGCAGTTCCACAAAGTTACTTTGGTTACGTTCTCAAGCTGTCAACAGATCGTCTGCTAACACCAGGCATCTGTAAGGCGATGAGGACGTTGGGTTTCACAGCCCGACATCTGAGATTATTTACACAGGAGATCACGGGAGAAGTTCCACTGAATATGATACACTCCACTCTCTGGCGGCTGGGAACACGACCGACAAGAAAGGACAACTCTTTAAATAATAAGAGAATATCTGACTCGGGGCTTGTCGTGTTGTCACCCCTGGGCCCCACCTTCTCCTTGAGGGGGAGGGGGTGCTGTGACAAGTGTCGGCACCACCTGCAAGAGACGAAGGGGCTGGCAGAGAAGCACCGTCCTCATATCACTCGGTGGTAGTAGGCGTACGTCTGCGAGGTGGTTCGTTCCGGTCTCAACTAGGCTTCTGATTGGTCTACCGCATCAAGAGATGGGCGGAGTCTCCTTCACGTGACAGCGCCTGTGGTCGAACAGAACCCAGTGTTCTGACCTGTCACAGGCGTTGACGAAGTGAGGTGCCGTGAGGGGGGAGGGAGGTATTCCCGACAACTAACGGGAGGTGGTTGCCCGTGAATAGAGCTGGGAGGGGAGGGAAGCTTAGATGACGTGAGAAAATTCCCCCCGCGATTCCCTCTGTCATGGAACAAAACCAAAAATTACCTGCCACTTGTAGTTATCACAGACATGCGGGGGCAGACAAGAGTGATCACAGACACGGGGACAGACAAACAATCTTCCTAAGCCGCGCTCGGACCCTACGAGGGCAAAAAACGAACCTGTACCAGGAATGATGGGAGTCCCGCCGCTAGCTCATTGAATTGTTGGCGTCTGCTGGCGCGAGGAAGACAGTTGATGAACAGGGTCGCTACATGGATTGGATGTGCATTGGCCATGGATTGGATGTGCATTGGCCATGGATTGGATGTGCAGACTGTGGATGTTTGGATAGGGGTGTTACAAGTCGGAAGATTTATTTTTTCGCGAATGGGGTGGCAGTGGGATAAGGTTTGAGTTGTTACAACGTGTTAGTGTTAGGTTTACAAATGTGGGTGAGGGAGTGGGTTAGTGAGTGAGTGGGGGAGTGAGTAGCCCCCAGGACTCTTAACAGGCGATGTTAAACTATGTTTATCTTGCCTGTTGAACCGGTCACCGGTATTAGCTGTTTACATGATTAGGTTTCCTTAAAACTTATTCCATGTTAGTTGTACCTATGACCGCTCCTTAGGGTTTAAGATAACATGCAGTGCTAGATAACATGTAGTACTAGATAACATGCAGTACTAGATAACATGCAGTGCTAGATAACATGCAGTGCTAGATAACATGCAGTGCTAGATAACATGCAGTGCTAGATAACATGCAGTGCTAGATAACATGCAGTGCTAGATAACATGCAGTGCTAGATAACATGCAGTGCTAGATAACATGCAGTGCTTTAACAGTTAAAAGTTTGAATAAGATTCAAACGCATGAACTTTTTTTTTCCGACATAAAGTAATAACAGAGGTGGGCGAAAAGGCGTAACTAAGTGAGTGCATCTTGGTGCGGGGCTAGATGTCTAAGGCTTGTCTAAATACTGAAGTAACCATTCCAACTCACCTGCAATGTTCTCTTTACGCTGCGTAGCTGCGCGGCCACGCAGTTGTCTGACCGGTGCCGCGCAGCAGTTTAGAATTAAAGCTCAGTAAATTTAGTAAAACATTGAACAAAAATGGTTGCTGAGCCTCTTTGCACACGAGTTTTTTTTAATTTGCACACGGACCGACTAACCTTAGAGGTTGCACTCATCCCTACCCTCCTCCCACCCCTTCTTCCTCATCTCCCCCACCTTCAACCTCACCTCCTCCCTCCTTCCACCTCACCTCCACCCCCCTTCCACCTCACCTCCACCGTTCTTCCCCCCAGCTTTCTAAGCAAGTTACTGGACGTGATGCCATTACCAAACAATTTAAAAGTAGCATTGACAACTAAAAAATGAAAGGATTTTACAGACTTATTATTATCTGGTGGAAAGCCAAAACATCAAGAAATTTAGGTGGACATTATTCAACTTCTTAATTATTATCATTGATTAAAATATTATCTCCCACAATTCAACACATCTCCCACTTTTCAACACATCTCCCACAATTCAACACATCTCCCACAATTCAACACATCTCCCACAATTCCACTCGTCTATCACAATGCCCCCGTTATTACTTATTTAATTGGTCTAAAGACTATTTTCATCTCATTTGTTTGAATATAAGAGCTGCTTGTTTGATGTTATCATTATCACATTTATGTTGCTGTGTACAAAATGTGTACATTGACGCAACATTGGAAAGAAAAAAAACAATTATGTTTTGGGAGCGTATATTTCTATGTAAAGTTATGTAATCCTATATTTCATAAGGCTCAAATTGTTGCCTGCATGTTTCAGTCCTAACATCATTTAAATAGAGCTTTCATTTCCTCTCAGTTTCCTTTTTTAAAGGTTTTTGTCGAACAATGAATCAATAACGGTAATACAGTTCTATTGTCTTGTCTTGTCTTATCTGTACAGACGCTCCTTCTTCTATACACAGGATTATTGCGTCCACAGACCATGCCGGTGTTTTGGCAAGTGACGCTGCGTTCACAGGCCACGGCTATAAGGGTTCTACTTTATTCCAAGCCGTCTTTTTTTCCCTAATTAGTGTTATGTACCCATCGGAGCTGGGTGGACTCAGAGACACCCTTGGCCACGGGAACAAATCCCTGGCTTCATGGAGATTCAAACCCGGGACCATCGGTACGACAGCCGAGCACGCATGCCACCTGACCATCTTATTTGGTAATAGCTGTTTAGAAATCATGGTTGAGTTTATGGACAGGGTTAAAACTAATAAGTTTGCGTGAAAGGAAAAACACTTTAACGAGATGAAAATCTTGACAACACTTGACACTTTTGTATGTGTCTGTTGCCCCTCCCTTTAAGCCCACAGCCCCCAGGTGTCGATGCCCTGGCCGAGTTGCCCTGGCCGAGTTGCCCTGGCCGAGTTGCCCTGGCCGAGTTGCCCTGGCCGAGTTGCCCTGGCCGAGTTGCCCTGGCCGAGTTGCCCTTGCGACGACGTGACGTATGACGTATATCCTCTTCAACGCTGCAGAAAAATCGTGAGCCGAGGAATAAATCAGTACAAAATATTGATCTTGTGTTAATATGTGCTTGTCCTTATGTTTGATCGTGTATCACAGACTAGCCAGAAAGATATTTTGTGTTATGTACTTGTCCTTATGTCTGATCGTGTATCACAGACTAGCCAGAAAGATATCGTGTGTGTGTTATGTGCTTGTCCTTATGTCTGATCGTGTATCACAGACTAGCCAGAAAGATATCGTGGTGTGCGCACCCCACTGTTGTGTTCGCTTGGGGAAATTCCCGATAATCGTTTCATCTTAATGAGGAGAAGTCAACCAAGCAACTTTCACAATTTCCCTCCTCACAAGAACAACAACAAACAGAAATGCTATTGAATTGAAGAATTCCAAATAAAAACATAGATTTGAGGTTCAAGTTTGATTTTAAATGTAAACAAGCGCTTGTTATTTTACAAAGAATTGAGTCGCCAACCCCCGCCCCCTCACCTTATACCCAAAGTCATCACGAGTTGTTTCGTTTTTGAACGTAAAAAAACGAGAACAAAACGAGGCGAATTTTAGGCTTGGGCGGAGTTTGGTGGAGGGTGAGGATATCAAGGGAAATGTGCTCAGAAAGCGGAAACTCTTTTCAACTCCAAAAAATTACCTTTTCTTTTACTTATTGCTTTCTTGAGTCTTTCTCTTTCTTGGGTCTTTCTCTTTTTAAGCAAACGTCACTTCAAACAATTTTTTCTTACAAACATTAAAGATTTTCTGAACGTAAAAAAATGTTATTTAAAAATTCATTTTTCCCTAGAGGACTGGCGATTGAAGCGTGGCGTAATCGCTTACAAATAGCTCTGTCGGGTAGTTTACAGGTAATTAAAATGAATTGCAAGTAATGAGTGGCGCACTTAATATCGGAGCTCCGGGCCCGCCTGAGGTGGTGCGGCCCTGTCTGAGGCGGTGCGGCCCTGACAATGCTGTATCAACAGAACTTGGCGCCACAGCTCACAGCTCTGATATCCCCGCGTCTTTTATGCCGTGAGGCTTACATAATGGCGCGAGTCCTCGTCGTCTGCTTGTCTTTCATTCGGCCATTTCGATGTATTAGCCTTGCACCCCACCCCACACAGGGGTTCTGGCTTGCCCGTGTTATTTTATTCAATGGGGCCTGCAGTGCTTTTTCCCACCATAAACATCTCTAATAATTGTTCGTGTCTCTCCCTCCGCCCCCCCCCCAAACCACACAACCCTCTGGTCGATATTGGCGAGTAAAAAAAATTGTCAACTGATCTAGACTCTTCTTTTAAGGTACGTTATTAAGCTGATAAATACTTACCTTATTCAAAGACTTATCTCATCCGTTTGACCGTCTGACCACAAAGTGGTTATAGCACTAGACTCAATGGCTGAGGTCAGATCAAGATGGCGTGTTAGCGAGATTTAAATCTAGGATCAACTAAATGCCGTTTATCTCCTTCAAATAACTGTGCATGCAAGTCGTCGTCATTGTGGTATGGATTTTTTTATTTCATGTGGTCCCTGAGATTTCATGTGGTCCCTGAGATTTCATGTGTTCCCTGAGATTTCTTGTGGTCCCTGAGATTTCATGTGGTCCCTGAGATTTCATGTGGTCCCTGAGATTTCATGTGGTCCCTGAGATTTCATGTGGTCCCGGAGATTTCATGTGGTCCTGAGATTTCATGTGGTCCCTGAGATTTCATGTGGTCCCTGAGATTCCATGTGGCCCCAGTGATTTCATGTGGCCCCAGCGATTTCATGTGGCCGCAATGATTTCATGTGGCCCCAGTGATTTCATGTGGCCCCAGTGATTTCATGGGGCCCCAGTGAATTCATGTGACCCCAGTGATTTCATGTGGCCCCAGTGATTTCATGTGGTCCTTGTTATTTCATGGGGCCCCAGTGATTTCATGTGGCCCCAGTGATTTCATGTGGCCGCGGTGATTTCATGTGGCCACAGTGATTTCATGTGGCCACAGTGATTTCATGTGGCCCCAGTGATTTCATTTCATATGGCCCCAGTGATGTCATGTGGCCCCAGTGATTTCATGTGGCCGCAGTGATTTCATGTGGCCCCAGTGATTTCATTTCATTTGGCCCCAGTGATTTCATGTGGCCCCAGTGATTTCATGTGGCCGCAGTGATTTCATGTGGCCCCAGTGATTTCATGTGACCCCAGTGATTTCATGTGGCCCCAGTGATTTCATGTGGCCCCATTGATTTCATGTGGCCCCAGTGGCTTTGCGTGATCCCAGTGATTTCATGTGGTCCTTGTAATTTTATGAGGTACCTGCGACTTTACGAGGTCCCTGAGATTTCATGTGGTCCCTGAGATTTCATGTGGTCCCTGAGATTTCATGTGGTCCCTGAGATTTCATGTGGTCCAAGTAACTTCATGTGGTTCCAAAGATTTTATGTTGTTTCTGAGATTTATTGTGTTCTATTTATAATTATGAGCTCCTTGTAATTTCAAGAGGTCCCAGCGATATCTTGTGATCTTATGATTTCATGTGAGCCCTGTGATTTTATGTGGTCCTTGTGATTTCATGTGGTCCTTGTGATTTTTATGTGGTCCCTGAGATTTCATTGTGGTCGCTGTTATTTCCCATGTATTTCATACGAGCCTATATGACTCCATGCTGTCCATTACCGTTACAGACACAAGTTGTTTAATGTCTCCACACCTCCGCTACCCTTCTCCTGCATAGACACAGGCCTAGGTACGATGGCGCCTCCATCAGCCCACTAATGGTTACGTCCCTTGTCATTAGCCGTGCGACATTCATTTTCCTAACGTATCAAGTTCTGGAAGCTTCTATCAGAAAACATCCCAGCCGGCTACTTACCGGTCTCTCCGCCCGATCGCCGGTAGTTAGAAACTTTGACAAGCCGGTTATTTCCGTGGACACCTGAAATCCGGCGGGATCAAATTCGCCGGTCGGAAGAGAGCCGCGCGCATTTGCCGGTAGTTAAGAGCACGTGCCGTTTGACTGTCATCCCCCGAGGGACTGGCGAGGGCCGCTGTTTGGCCCGGTGTTCGGTGTCAGAGATGAGGCCAACACATCGGCAACTTCGGCCTTTCAAAGAACGGAGACACCCGGGCCAGGATTAGATGTCAGCATGTAGATGGACACACTTAGGATGTTTGGGGGCAGTGGGCAGTGGTGACGTGTGGGCTGTGGGTAGAGAAGTGAGTGCAGGGGAGGATGGGTGGATATAAGGCGTAGAAATGTGACAGGTAAGAGGGCGTGGTGACGCATGCACATAGGATTAGCCATTGTTATCTCACTAGATGGGGAGTTATCCAAGACAGAAAGAGATATGAAAAGCTGTTTAAATTGAATGTCGTTAAATGGCTACTGTAGGCGATTAACGGTCACTTGGAATACACTTTGGAAACTAACAACCTAAGCCTGTGATGTCAACCGTTGTCCAGGGGAAATGGTCAGCTCCATGCCATAGACCAGTGCTTCTCAAACTGTTTACTATGGCGGACCGGCAGGAATTTTTTCCATTGCGCCAGGGACCGGTGCACTATTTTCCCTGCACTGACAAAATTTGTCTGTCCTTTTCTGATAACTTCTGCGGACCGGCGGCGTATGGCCCACGGACCGGCACCGGTCCGCGGACCACCACTTTGAGAAGCACTGCCATAGACAACAACACCGACAGGTGGGTTTGGTCAGTCCATCAAAACACATTTCCTCACACATTAAAATTATGTAACAACTAGTGCAGGGGTGGCCAGATCTGTAGTAACTGAGAGCCATTTTATTAATATTCAAAAATTTTTAGTGCCACATTGGGACATTAGCACTCACGTCCCCACCAATGTTCCTTTTAAGCTACGCGGCTGCGTATATATCTGACCGACGCCGCGCAGCAGTTTAGAATTACAACGCAGCAAAATTTTGTAAAATATTGCACACAAAATGGATGTTGTGCAACCATGCACACGAGTTTGTTTTTTACTTTGAACAAGGACCAGCGACTCTTCTTTATCAATAAATGAAAAATCCTCTTCCCATTCTGGTAGAAAAGCTTCTATTTTCTTCTTTATATTTTCGTTTCCTGGAACTTGTTGCCATATTTTGTGGATTTTTATCGAAACGGGAACAAGAAATTTAACAGTTTACATCACCAACTACTTACAAACCAATCGCTCTCTTCAATTATATAATTTTAAAAAGCCAAAAATATTTTCAACCCTTTGTTTCTGTCAATATTTTTTTTAAACGTTCATTTATTTTTATATTTACAGTGAAAATCATTAAATGACCGAAAATTATTTTTTGTTAAAACCCAATAATAGATAACCAACATTGGCTCGTCTGTCTCAACCGGTAACTAAAAATATGGTGTATTTCAAAGCGAAGTTAGCGTCCTGTCATATAATAAAAGCAGGGGTGTTATTATTAATAACACAAAATACCAACCCCTTTTAATTCTCTGGGGTGCGGTCTTGGTTTCCTTGATTCATTCCAAGAACCTTAATCTTTTAGTTTTAATAGATTTTTATTTCATGTTCTGGGAAAAAGGTGTATCAAAATACTTTGTATTTTGTCGGGACAGTATTTTATTTCCCGTTGACAGATATTTCTTCTTGAGCGTTTTCCTGTTAAACGTATTTCACAGCAGATATTTCAAACGAATTTTTTTAATTTGATCAATTGTTTGCGAGCCGCAAAGTTAACACAGAAGAGCCGCATGCGGCTCGCGAGCCGCAGTTTGGCCACCATCGAACTAGTGTAACCAGTCAAAAATGAAGGAAGTTTTCAAAATGAATACATTTCAGCTGAATCTATTAATTTTGAAAAATACACATCAGATTAATAAATAATTTAATACAGAACTTTTATTTATTTTTATTTGATTAATTTATTATCATATTAAACAATTTTATGCGGAACGTTCGAAAAGTGTTATTTTTGGTGCAGTAATTTTATTATGTTGATCGCAGCGCCACCTAACAGCATTACAAATTTCGCAGCGCCACCTAGTTACATCCATACATACAGACAACGGGAATAATATACATTTATTGGTTAATGCAATCCCAGGAAAACACCGGGCATATCTTTTATAAAAATTCACCAATGAAAGTATATGCCTACTTATAAAACAGAAATATGTCTGTTTGTTTACAATAAAACTGTGCGCTTTTTAAAAAAAATATAAGAAACATTAACATTTAAAATATTAAAAAAATAAGATTAACACTGCACACTTTGATTGGATAATAATACATCATTTCACTTTTTCGACTTTTAAATTGTTACTTGGCTGTGAATGATGAAATACTGACTTCACACTCTCACTTCAAATATTCCTGACTATAAATTTAAATCAATGACATTCTTTTAATTTTAAGAGGCACTATGTATTAAATTATATTTTTTTTAGTCAAAAGCCCAAGTAACTTATCCTTGTATGATAAATACGAACTATTCCTGAAATGTACACAAAGTATTTATATAATACTAGCGTATCACCCGTCAAAAATGACGGAAGTTTTCAGCTGAAATCTATTTATTTTATAAAAAATGCACTTTTTTTAGGGCGCCTACAGCGCAGACCTTTTTCAAAAGCCCAACTAACTTGTCCTTGTTTGATAAATACGAAATATTAAACTTTCTGAAATGTACACAAAGTATTTTATAATAGGGGTTGTAGGCTACGCGCCCCCTTTGTTTTTTTAATTTTATAATTAACCATCATCAAATCCTCTTTTTTACATTGTTTCCTTTTCCAAAATTAAAATATGAGCGAAAACAATGACGTTATATAATTATTTTTTTACAGCGCATCTATAATTTGCACACCTTTGATGCTTTGGTGCAGTAATTTGGTTTTCCCTGATTTCTAAAATTAGTAGCGTCAGGACTGACAGACACTACTTGCGTGACAATTGCAAATTATATTGTTTAACTAGCGTACACCCGTCAAAAATAACGGAAGTTTTCAGCTGAAATCTATTTCTTTTATAAAAAATGCATTTTTTTAGGGCGCCTACGGCGCCGACCTTTTTCAAAAGCCCAACTAGCTTTATAAATATTATTTTAAACACTTTAACTACTGGCATTATTCATACGATTGACATGAAACTTTGGGAAGTTGTGTACATTCCCGCGAAGGTTTCTGGCAGAAAATTGTATCAATATTTTTTTAATGACCGTTTACTGTTATGTTTAATCGCCTCTCCCATGAGATTGTTAAAACGTGCGACGGATTAACGAGTAGTAGATGAAATAGTAGTGATTGAAGCAATCACCAGAAGCAAATAATCCAGTACATAATCAAATGGTATTACCGAAATAATCCAGATCAACTTTCCCATAAAACAATTCATTCAAAGGTTCACCTCAATAAACCAGTACAGAATTTCAGTAATAGTCCATGTAAATAATCCAGTACAATAATCCAGTACAATAATCCAGTACAATAATCCAGTACAATAATCCAGTACAATAGTACAAAGAACAACTATAAATAATCTATTACTATTTACAACAGTTTGTACAATAATCTCATTAATCTCATATAATAAGCGTACCATAATCCAGTAAGATAATCTATGAAATTATGCCAATACGTGATTAATGGTTTATACCGCTAGTTATGTACAATGATAATAACGATGTTTCATGGCTTTAGAGTTACACTGATTGTAATGTTTTACTATTCCTCTCCTATAAATAACATGAATGAAAGGGGCATCACTCTCACAGCTGTCGCATATCACGAAACAAATTAATTGAGGTATTTGGTTTAGTAGCTTAGTTCTCCAAAACTTTAGATCATTCTTTTCTTTAATTTTTTAAATTAGTTTAAATTAAGAAACTCTTTAAAATTACAAAAAGGTTTAAAATATTTTAAATTTTGGATAATGGTTTTAAAACAAACATTAAGTTAAAGTGTATGATTGACTGTTTTCAGATTAGTCCTTTTAATAAACCAACTATTAATTACATCCCCTTTGCGGGTTGCCTCTCCTTACCGAGTTTTCTTACATTTCATTTTCACTTCACACACGAATTCTTCTTTAGAAAGCAAAATCCTTTCAACTTTCAGTTCAGATGAAATCATTATTATATTCTTGACTGTCCGCCTTGAGATTTGAAGTCTCATCTTATTTTTAACAAGATACGATACGCCTTCAGTCCTCCCAAACCACCACCCACTCCCCCCTCACTCACAGTTCTCCCATACCCCTCCCCACCCAGACCTCCCCCTCACACCACACAAAAGATTTAGTCACTCCGTGAGCACCTCTCATAAAAAAAACAGCCACAAAATTCATTGACATCTCAGATCAAGGGTGGCAACTCCGGTAGGCGATTGTCATCTTTGTCGATCAAGGGCGTCGTCCCCTTCATGCTCTAATCTTTCCGTGCCGGAGATCTTGGTGCCCCCGAGGCTGAGTCGGCTCCACAATACCATCGTTTTCTGAGGGACCCGAGGAGCTAGCTGACTTGGTCCCCCACCAACCACGGGCTCATTAGTGTTGGGTGTGGTGGGGGTGGGGCAGGTGAGAGGAGTGCTCAGGTGGGAGGAGGGGAGATGAAGGGGAGAGGGAGATGTTTGCCAGATATGGTGCAGGATGGGAGTGGAGGTCGGACGTCAAATATCTCCTGGATTATAGGGGGGGGCACTGGGGGGTTGGTTGGAAAGGAGTGGAGCGGACCGCAACAGACACTTGGCAATAGATCTAGACACTCTTGGCAACAGATCCAGACACTCTCGGCAACAGGTCCAGATATTCACGCCAAGTTCTACATTCATGGAGCTTCGTTGGTCTTCAAACACTTTTAGCAATTAAATTAACAATATTGCTTGAAAGAAATCGTGTATTACGAGTTATAAACAAATACAAGGAACTCATGAGCTAAGCTATTTATGCATTATGTAAGTCTATGTATATCATGTATGTAAGTCTATGTATATCATGTATGTAAGTCTATGTATATCATGTATGTAAGTCTATGTATATCATGTATGTAAGTCTATGTATATCATGTATGTAAGTCTATGTATATCATGTATGTAAGTCTATGTATATCATGTATGTAAGTCTATGTATATCATGTATGTAAGTCTATGTATATCATGTATGTAAGTCTATGTATATCATGTATGTAAGTCTATGTATATCATGTGTGTAAGTCTATGTATATAATGTGTGTAAGAGTATTTAAAGTTGAACACATTCCTAAAAATTAAACATCTGTTGTACAACAGCAGACACTTACACTTACTTAGATTCATATAAAACATAAAATGAAATTGAGGAATCCAAAATATTTGAACAACAAAAGATCTCTCTACTATAAACCCGTTTTTTCCTTCTGACATCTGCGCATGCGTCAAACAACTCATCACCTCGTCAAGGGGAACTATCGTTTACTATTATGTCTGCACCAAATTTATGTGTACAAAAGGTATGTGTACCAAAGGTATATGTAGGAAAGGTATATGTAGCAAAGGTATATATAGTATATTTAAGTATATGCACCAAATGTATCTATGTATAGAAGGTATCTGTACCAAACTTATATGTACCAAAGTTATATGTACCAAAGTTATCCCTGTACCACAGATTTAAGTTAAAAAAAATAATTCTGTAACAACTAAATACCAACAAAGATTTCTCACGACATGTCAAATTCTTTTTTTAAAAATAATGAATGAAACATTTGTGCTTAATTAACTTAAAAATTAACACAAAATCCAACACCAGCACAATAAATAACACACAATGAAAGTTCTGCAACAAAAGAATACAAATTCGTGTTTTTTCAAAATGTTTCCAATGGTTTTATTTATAATCAATTTTTTGAGGTCAATGCCATCTTAAATTTCAAGGTGGTGTACATGTTCGTGTGGACAACCCGCACTCCCCAACAGTCCCAGGGGGCGCCAGAACCAGGGGAGTCTGCCACAGAAGCTAACAAAGAACTTATCATAGCATGACCAACATCTCTACGTCTTCCTCCTTGGTAGCGAACTCGACATCCCTCGATGGCCGCCTGCAAGACCCGCACACAAGTTAGACAACGGTTCTCAAACTATACACGCGTTTAACGCAGGGATTCTCAAGCGTTTCTGTACAGTTAGAAGTTAGACACAGGACACAGTTCTAGTCACACGGGACCTGGCTAACTAAGGGAGAACGCTTGACTTACCTGATGACACAAGGGGACATAATCAAAGAAAAGAACAAACAGGGGCCATCTGATACCCCCTTGGATGAAAAAAAACAACAATGGGAGCAAACTCAGAATGACCTTCTGCAACCCATAGCCTTCAATGACATACCCCAACCCTAAACCCTACAGAATTACTTTCCTGGCAGACCCAATAGTTATAATTATACTCCCAGCGACAAGGAGTGGTAAACAAATGGATCGAATGAAATTAACCCACAGCATCTATTGGTCGTGGATATGGTGTAACAGGACAAAGAGCTGCCTTACGTCTAGTATAGAGTTTTGCCCTAAGTTAACTATGTAGTGCTGCTCTTATTATGGTATAGTCTTGGTGGCTAAGACGTCATTCAATATCATGAAAGATCGAACAGGAAGACAGCTGATTTCGGTCAGCATTACTAACACACGAGACGAACGTATCGAACCCACGGCTTCTAGCAATCAGGAGGTGATGGCTAACAATCAGGAGGGGATGGCTAACAATCAGGAGGTGATGGCTAAAGTTAAGCCATTCCCAGGCCATAAGGACAAATCGGTAGTAAGCTATACATCAATCCATACTACATCAATAAAAAGTGTCCTTAAATGTTTCTTCTGTACAAGTGGATTTCGCAAAACACCATTACGATAGGTCCATATACAATTTGACATGCTAAGTAAATCATTGGTTGGACTTCTAACAAAAAATATTTTTTTACTATTACTAGTTAAGTCAAAGTGACTTAGGCCAAATTTAACTTACATTTTTAGATATAGATAAATTAATACATAGAAACATTGCTTGTTCTTCTTCTATAGACAGTTATTACAAATATAAATACATTTATCGATGGCCTGTCATTGTAGTGCTATCTATCACAGATCTACTTCTCTAAGAGCCAAACCTAACTGGCCTAACACCTCCGACAGTTTCTAGGACGTGAGTGAGACGCTTACTTTGTCAACAGATTAAATGGGACGGGGTCCGATCCTTTCAATCAGAATTCACGAGGAAAAGTTGATACCAAATCAATGGGAGAATGTGTTGGTAGAGTTCCGATGTTAGGGCGCTAGAACAGGACAACAGACAATGTGGCTTTGTTTAGCACTCAAGGCGTGGACTCTTTATCAAGTTCGCTGATTGAGTTACACAAAAATACCCTCCCTCAAAAATACAGGATGGAAATTGTTTTATAACTTTTGTCCTTTTTCTAGGTTCTTAAAAGATGAAAGTGCAAAAAATTCCTCAAAAGCATATTTTTGTATACAAGGATCCAACTATTTGTACCTACTGTCTCTGACCTTTGAACTCTTTATATAAACAACTATGTGTCTCTGACCTTTCAACTCGTTATATAACCAACCACATAGAGACAACACGCGAAGCTCGAGTTTTCTGGACTCAGCTAAAGTTACCTAAAATCAAAATTTGTACTTTCCCTTTTCCCCGGATGGTCAGGAGTTTTGGCGGGAAGCTGAGGGGGCTGAGACTTAATGTCCTTTTCGTCTGTGAAGTTACAGGCAAAATGTACGGACGGATAGATTGTGGTCTGAAATAAATGGACAGTAATATTCGAGTCATTTCCAAATGAACAAGCAAAGGTTGAATGGATAGGTGGGTCCAAGTGCTGTAGCTAGTGTGTGAACAATCGGAGGGGGGTGGGCGAGGGGGGTGGGATCCTACGATATCGGACTAGTTTTATTCCTCTTCCTTGACGGTTATTGATTCTCCCCCACCCGCCACCTGGCCTTCAGCCTCGCCGCCACCGACCGCCGCCCCTTCAGCTTCTCCGCCACCGGTTGTCTGTCCCTCTGCCAACTGCCGGTCCGAGACAGCATACGGGATGGCGTCTTGGCTGACGAGCGACGGCTTTCCAGAAAGTTCCTGAGGTTCCGCCTTGTCATTGACTTCAGGGACCTGCTGCACGGAGGGTTGCTTGATGACGCTCGGTTTGGGGGAGGGTTGCTGGTGAAAGGAATGCTTCTCTGCGATGAAGGGTGGCCTCTCTTGACCCGGTGGAGTGTACGGTGTGGAAGAGTTCGGTGGCAGACATTCGTCACAGAGCTGGGGGCATCGGTAAATGGTGGACAATGACGATTGCTCATGGAACAAGGTGAGGGGGGTGTCAAATATTTACTGTAACATTTACTGTCAGAGATTGTAGGTCCACGTGGGAGAGGGGGGGGGGTGTAACTTTACTCTCAAGGTTTATAGCGCTATTTAACTAGCGACGATTTCTGATTACAATTGGCCCTTTTATTGGAGGGGGAAAAGAAACTCTACCCGTGTCAGTGTGTGATGCGGTGAACATGTTTATGAACAATGGTAAATAAATTCAGATGTGAAATCGATACATTAGATTAGTAGTATAACTGTCACCGGGGACTGAGCAATCGCAGGTCCATATTATTGATTCATATTTAGACTATGGACCTCAACGGTGCGGGATTGAAAGAATGTGTGAGTGGTGAGCTATGAGTGGTGCGGTCATGTTTGAAATCAAGTAACTTCTACTCGAGTGAGTCACCTCTGGGAAGGCAACTATCAGGTAGAAGAAGCAGATTTGACACCCCCTTATAGAACATTCTAATTATGTATAATTAACTCAATACACATAGTAATCAATGGTGAGAAACAATGAAAATATTTGAAATGATAATTTTTGACAAGGAAAATATTTACACTCTTCCCTCATTCACGGCCACTAGAGGAAAAGATGTAAGAGGAAAGGGGCGTGGAAGGTGGTTATAATTTGGGTCAGTTTTATTTTACTCATGAAGGAACCATTTCAAGTTTTAAGTTTATTAAAAACGGGTTTGTGAAGATGAATTTGTTACTGTGTTTTTTTCTTAATGGTGAACTCTTTAATTTCTTACGTAAGCAGAGCCGTAACACCGACTTGGCATCGGGGCAGTTGCCGGGGGTGCCGAGAGTTAAGCCTTTAATAATCAATTTATTATGTATAATTTAGTATTTTCACTATTTTTCAAGGGCGCCAAAAATCAATTAGCCAAGGGCACGGAAAACCCAGTTTCGCTTGTGTACGTAAGTGATTCACCGAATATTTGACTGAAGTCCAGATGTCCTAATTATTCGTACGTGCTTCAAACAAAGGCGGACTAGGGCGAAAAGATAAGACATTTTAAAATATTTTTAAAATTGTAATTCTTTGAAATCCCATTAATCCAAAGTCTTATAAAACTGAAATCATAAATTGATTTTAAGCGGACAAGCTGCCGCTGAAAATGTTGTCCACCTGCTGCACAGCGTAGAGAGAAGCTAGCAGGACAGAGCTGTGTTTTTAATGTGAGGATTAATGTACATAGACCCAGCGGTGTCGAGATCACCTCGGTGGGGTGGCTGCACAACTTGACGGTGCGCAAATAGGGGATAGTTTGATGGGTGCAGCACTGTACGAGACATCTCTGTTGGGTGGCGAAACAACTTGACGGTGCGCAAATAGGGGATAGTTTTGAATGGTACAGCATTGGATGGTTACAACCTTGTTTAGTTGTAGCAGAACTTGAAAGTGCGCAAATAGAGTTTTGAAAAGTAACCCATCGGCAAAAATTATTACATGAAATGAGAGAAACAGAGGGTCTTTTTGTGTTATTTATTTGTGCATCTACGATGGACTGACTGACTAATTCATTCACTACTACTACACTTGTTTCACTTTTCTTATAGTTTAAACATTTTATCCAATGCTATAAAAAAAAATTTAAGTTATTTATGAAAATTGTTTAGGAATAAAACTTAAGGCCTCGATGATTTGAGATTAAGTTACTGTCATCAATTCCCGGGGCGAGAGGGGTGACAGCTAAGAAACCAAGGCATAGACTTGAATTATTATCATTATTAGTATTATAATTAGTAGTAGTAGCAGTAGTATTACTAGTAGTAGTAGTAGTAGTAGTAGTAGTAGTAGTAGTAGTAGTAGTAGTAGTAGTAGTAGTAGTAGTAGTAGTAGTAGTAGTAGTAGTAGTAGTAGTAGTAGTAGTAGTAATATTACTATTATTATTATTATTATTATTATTATTATAGCTACAACTACAATTAAGGGTTTAATTTTTTTTAATAAATTGAATGGTCAATAAAAAAAACATTACAGTGGACCTAATCCGTGTTGCCAATATTCGTTTTTAATCCTAAGGCTTACTTCCCCTTATCGGATATTGTACTGTAGTCTGAATTTTTTATGTTGGTTGATTTCTTTGTACCGCCTTGTAACTATACTTGAACAATGTGGAGTATTATAAAAATAGTTTTTATGTAAATCAAGTTATTACAATAATATGTCTTAAGAAATGAAATGGCTTTACGAGTTGAAAAAGAACATTGAAGCTATATTGAAATATTGTTGGATACATTCTATAACATTGAAAACAATCAATTGATTTACGTGGCTTGTAGCAGAGATTATGTGATTATAGTGTGGCCGACAGGTGGTGCTATTTCAACACACCTCTCACCAGGTGTAAGCTCATAAGATTTGAGCTACCCAGGAACTATTCAACTGATTTTTTTGGGATTACAGGGAGGCTGGGAACATATTTAGAAAGGTGTAGCATTTTGGCATACTGGGAACATTTTTAGAAAGGTGTAGCACTTTGGCATACTGGGAACATTTTAGAAAGGTGTAGCACTTTGGCATACTGGGAACATTTTTAGAAAGGTGTAGCACTTTGGCATACTGGGAACATATTTAGAAAGCTGTAGCATTTTGGCATATTGGGAACATTTTTAGAAAGGTGTAGCACTTTGGCAAACTGGGAACATATTTAGAAAGCTGTAGCATTTTGGCATACTGGGAACATTTTTAGAAAAGGTGTAGCACTTTGGCATACTGGGAACATTCTTAGAAAGGTGTAGCACTTTGGCATACTGGGAACATTGTTAGAAAGGTGTAGCACTTTGGCATACTGGGAACATTCTTAGAAATGTGTAGCACTTTGGCATACTTGGAACATTCTTAGAAATGTGTAGCACTTTGGCATACTGGGAACATATTTAGAAAGCTGTAGCACTTCATGGTGGGGGTGTACATGTCACTTGCACCAGACAATTTGAGATTTAGAATGTTAACTAGAACAATGCCAACTTTTCGTTGAAGTTCAAGTTTTGAGGGAAGATATCAACACTGACTCAACAATACAATTTCTACGACGAATGTAACGAAAGTTAAAAAGTAACTAGTCTTGGAAATTATCAGTTTGTTCATTAATTTTTTTAATTATTATTATTTATTTATTTTGTGTCAACGAAGTTTTTTCCATCAGTGCTTGCGGCGTATTAACGTCACGTGTATCCTAGCTATCAATTATTCTCACTCCTCATAACATTAAGCGAATCAAAGTACCCCGTTTCACCATAGTATCTATTATGTCGCACCCCCACATTTAAACAGCATCAGAAAGGTTCACTCCATTTAAATGAACAAACCTCATGTTGAAACTTGGAACCCTACAATCAAAGTCAACACCGGTTTGTGTTTCCGGTGATTAATAAAATGAGTCGGCCATGAATTATTTCCCTATACGCTGAATAGAGCGAGTCCAGTGAGGTGATTGTTGGGAAGCCAAGGGACGGTATCCATGGTGTCAGTTTATACTATCACCGTAGAGTTACAGCCCGTTCAAATGGTCGCCGTTTCCGGTTTGTTTATACGAAATTGAAAAATAAATAGTGCGGAATACTTGGACCATGGGGATCTAATTTATCAAACAAAATGGGATATCAAATTTGGTTTTCTTTGTTTTTGGTTGAGTGAGGAGGGTTCATGAGTGAGGACTGGTCTGAGGGAGGACACTCATGATGCAGGGATCATAAAAGGGTTGGACTCAAAAGGTCACATCAAACTTTAAGGGACAATTATTTTATTTTATTCCTAATTGGCCATGTTTTGGGGAAAAGCTTATTATTGATTAAGGAAACGCTGGAATTATTCCTTGTCAAGAATTAAATTATCAATTTATTTTTTTAAAATTAATGTAGCATAAATATTGATTCATACGTTTTATATGCAAAGGTTAGACGAGCGGTTCTCCAATTAAAGAGCAATTTCTTTGGAGAGGAAGATTTATTAAGGTTTTAAAGAGAAGTTGTCAAATATTTTTGTACCTGTTACAATACGCCATTAAATTTGAAAGATTCTTGATTAGGTAGGGACGGAGCTCAGCATCCATCAGAGGTAATATTGATGCCATTATGATCAACGTGAGAACCGCTTGTTTAACGCAAGATGGCTAGATTTAAATGTTCAAGTCATTATTTTGTTCAGTTTTTCGTTTAGTCTACCTATCAGGTGTATTGACTTAACTAACTTTACGTGTACACACTTGTGTCTATCTCGTGAACAAACTAAACTACTTGAGAGTCGTGGTGTACTAATGAGGCATGTGTACTAATGAGGCATGTGTACTAATGACGTATGTCTACTAATGAGTGACGTGTACTAATGAGTGACGTGTACTAATGAGGCATGTGTACTAATGAGGTATGTGTACTAATGAGGCGTGTGTACTTATGTGTGTGTGTACCAATGAGGCTTGTGTATTAATGAGGCGTGTGTATTAATGAGGCGTATGTAGTAATGAGGCGTGTGTACTAAATGAGGCGCGTGTACTTATGTGGTGTGTGTACTAATGTGGTGTGTGTACTAATGTGGTGTGTGTACTAATGTGGTGTGTGTACTAATGGGGTGTGTGTACTAATGTGGTGTGTACTAATGTGGTGTGTGTAGTAATGTGGTGTGTGTACTAATGTGGTGTGTGTACTTATGGGGTGTGTGTACTAATGTGGTGTGTGTACTAATGTGGTCTGTGTACTAATGTGGTGTGTGTACTAATGTGGTGTGTGTACTAATGTGGTGTGTGTAGTAATGTGGTGTGTGTACTAATGTGGTGTGTGTACTAATGTGGTGTATGTACTAATGTGGTGTGTGTACTAATGTGGTGTGTGTACTAATGTGGTGTGTGTACTAATGTGGTGTGTGTACTTATGTGGTGTTTGTACTAATGTGGTGTGTGTACTAATGGTGTGTGTGTACTGATGAGGCGCGTGTACTAATGAGACATGTGTACTAATGAGGAAATGTCGTTTATACAACTAGTGTGAGACACGTAAATATTCTTTATATGTGCCAGTATAGAAGTATTTTATTAGGCGTGTGGATGTGAGTGAGCTATATGCATACGTATTAAGCGTGTGAGTGTACATAAAGTCTGTCTGTACTTTATGAAACATTCGTATTAAAATGTGGTCAGTATGGCATATGTACAAATATTGCTGATTTGTACTTAGAAGGATGTGTACGCAACGTAGCTGTGTGTGTGTACACGAGAAAGTCACCAAACCAAATAAAATAATATCAGTTACCTGTGTCCCTCTCGCCGGCTTTAATTCAATATCCAGTAAATTATCGACACGAAACTTATTGGCCCAGAACAGGAGTTTTCCCCACTTGACATTGAAAGTTAACCTGTGGAGTAGATGATTCAATGATTGTCAAAATTTCAAATCCGATCAATTCTTGTTCAATCCTTGTTCAATCTTATTTAATTATTACTAGAGGCCCCGCGGCGTAGCATACGCCGCAGACTTCCTCATTGAGAGTGCAAAGAGAGTGGAGAAAGAACGGACACAAACTACAGCACGAAAAATCAAAACAACGCGAGTGAACGTCGGTTTGGAGGGAACTGCCAACTTATTGTTGGTTTCGAGACATTTTTAGCTATAAAACGGTAATCGGTTTAAAATCGGAGTTACATAATCGATAATCGGTTTCCCAAAAAAACAAAAAACAACAACACGCAATTAACAACCTTAAATATGACTAACCCCCGCTAGGGTCGGCCAATCACAATTAATGTTTAAGGGATGGTAGTAGCATTGTATTAAATTGGAGGCGGGTAACAACAACCTCAGTGTGCAAGTCTTCACGTTTACTCGCTATTTTTTATTTACTTAGTGCTGCTTTTTGTGTCTGTACTATAACCCCCCCCCAACCGTTCTTTGCACTGTCTATGATGAGCAAGTCTGCGGCGTATGCTACGCCGCGGGTCTCTCCAGAGTTCCTTCTTTTCATTCACTCACAGTCGTTTGCCCCAAATCCACCCCATTTTGACAACTGTGTCTTTCAGGAAGTCTTCACCCATCACTAAATCATTATTGGCGTATGCTACGCCGCGGGTCAGCTAGTGTTGGCAATAAAGGGGTAAAAGAACGGGAACGACATTATTTAAACTTTAAAAAAACAATTTTTCGCTGAGGCTTGAACCCAGGACCTTCCCCGTATGAGGCGGACGTGATAAGACACTACGAATCTCACCTTTTCTGTGAAGGAACAATGCAAGTGAAATGTAAGGACCTGTGTTGGTCTCGATACATTGGTCGACCCCAGCGAGGGTTATTCGTCATGCTCGGTTGCACATACTTGCGTGATGTCTCTCATGGTCCCACGAAGAGAATTATATATATATAGCTATAAACGTTAACTATTCATTTTTAATTATTTCATTTGAAGGACCACATTGTCAAAAATGATATTTATTTAAATTTTCTAAATAATTAGAATCGTCCAATGTAGATAAAAATTAAATGCCAAATGGTGCATGTACATGATTTTACTTGTAATACAATAAAACTTTATCTTGTGGACGCTATATTTTCAAAGCGAATCAATTCATTGAATACACGGGGACTGAATTAACTAAAACTTTTAATTCTATTAAGATTTTCTGTCTTAAGAAAATAATACTCTGCTTTTTAAATATATCACTTCTGTCTTATCTATGCAGGCACTCCTTCTATACAGAAGATTAATGCGTCCACAGACCATGCCGGTCTCATGGCAAGTGATGCAGCGTTCACAGGCCACGGCTATAAGGGTTCCACGCATTACCCAGCATTTCCATAACTAGTGGTTAGGTACCAATTCGGAGCTGGGTGGACTTAGACTTAGAGACGCCCTAAGCCCTGGGAACAAATCCTTGCCTTCACATGGATTCGAGCCCGTCACCATCGGTACGCCAGCCGAGCGCGCATGCCATTCGACCACCGTACCCCTTAATATTCTTCAATATTATATACAAGCTGACCCGCGGCGTAGCATACGCCGCTAATGATTTAGTGACGGGTGAAGACTTCCTGAAAGATACAGTTGTCAAAATGGGGTGGGTTTGGGCAAAAGACTGAGTGAATGAAAAGAAGGAACTCTGGAGAGACCCATCGGCGTAGCTTAAGCCGCAGACTTGCTCATCATAGAAAGTGCAAAGAACGGTTGGGGGGGGGGTGAGAGTACAGACACAAAAAAGCAGCACTAAGTAAATAAAAAATAGCGAGTAAACGTAAAGACATGCACACTGACGTGACACTGAGGTTATTGTTACCCGCCTCCCATTTATAACCGACGTTCACTCGCATTGTTTTGATTTTTTGTGCTGTAGTTTGTGTCCGTTCTTTCTCCGCTCTCTTTGCACTCTCCATGAGTGAGTCTGCGGCTTATGCTACGCAGCGGGGTGTCTAGTGTATATTGATTCCCGTTGTCTGTATGGATGCAAGTTAGGTGGCGCTGCGATCAATTTTGTATAAAAATAGTGTATGACGTCATTGTTTTATGCCTATATTTTAATTTTTGAAAAGGGAACGATGTACAAATAGGAGTACCTGTAGTTATCATTCATAGTTCTATGTTATTGGGTCTAGTATGAGTACCTGTAGTTATCATTCATAGTTGGGATGACGAACGTCTGAAACACGTAGGTTGTTACGCCGTGGTCGTCCCACTGAGTGCACTTGGGGTTGTACTCCAGCTTGATCTCTTTCCAGATCCCGTACGGATTTTCCTGGGGGAATGACATGTAGGACGTCAGACAGATGATAGTATACATGACATGTAGGACGTCAGACAGATGATAATATACATGGCATGTAGGACGTCAGACAGATGAAAGCATACATGACATGTAGGACGTCAGACAGATGATAGTATACATGACATGTAGGACGTCAGACAGATGATAGTATACATGACATGTAGGACGTCAGACAGATGATAGTATACATGACATGTAGGACGTCAGACAGATGATAGTATACATGACATGTAGGACGTCAGACAGATGATAGTATACATGACATGTAGGACGTCAGACAGATGATAGTATACATGACATGTAGGACGTCAGACAGATGATAGTATACATGACATGTAGGACGTCAGACAGATGATAGTATACATGACATGTAGGACGTCAGACAGATGATAGTATACATGACATGTAGGACGTCAGACAGATGATAGTATACATGACATGTAGGACGTCAGACAGATGATAGTATACATGACATGTAGGACGTCAGACAGATGATAGTATACATGACATGTAGGACGTCAGACAGATGATAGTATACATGACATGTAGGACGTCAGACAGATGATAGTATACATGACATGTAGGACGTCAGACAGATGATAGTATACATGACATGTAGGACGTCAGACAGATGATAGTATACATGACATGTAGGACGTCAGACAGATGATAGTATACATGACATGTAGGACGTCAGACAGATGATAGTATACATGAGGCATAAGATGTGAGGCATGATCCTAAGATACACGAAAATTGAAAATTACAGAGAACATGAAGCATCTGACGTCATACTTGCGAGAAACAGGACATAAAACACAAAGGATGTGTGACTTAAAATAATTATACTAAGAAGTCTATCTGGAGATAAAAAATCCTAAGAAATGTAAAATTTACACATAACTGTAATGCAACTGTAAAACATTCAATATATACGACAGTTATGTTACCAAAATAACCGATAAATCAACGCGCAACCACCGCGACCAATGACATGATGTCAATTACAACAGGACCAGGTGTTCCCAATACCTAAGAAATGAGTAGCTACATTTGTAGTAAGGCGTCTAAAAATTATACTTCTATATTTAGCCATTAGTATTTTATTTACTTCGGGTTTGCTCAAATCGAGGGTATTAAATTATTTCAACATTTTTTAAGTCGATTACAATAGCAAGAGAAAAGTGGCCGTCCATAAATGACGTCACGCGATTTTGGCCGATTTTTCACTCCCCCTCCTCCCTCGCCACACGTCGTCAAAAAAAACTTAGACCCCCCTCCAATATGACGTCACAAAGCTTTGACCCCCCTCCCCCTTAAAAGCTGTATTTTATATTTTGAAAAGAGCATGTTTGAAATCACTTTATTATCATTTAAGTATTTATTTAGTGTAAGGTTGCACTCTAACTCTAATATCGTAACACGCGTGAAGCTATGTAAAACGTCGTAAAATAAATTGTAAGAAATCAAATATTTAAGTGGAACTTTTTATTTAAATTTGCAATTTTTGATGTGAAGTCACATTTCTCAAACACCCCCCCCCTCGTCACACATCGTCACAAATGTGTGGACCCTCTCCCTAGGTGCGTGACGTCATTTATGGACGGCCCCCAAAGTAAATAACAAGTAGAAAGCCAATTAACAATTCATGTATTTATTCAAGTTATTTTTATAATTTCATTCAATCTCTTGTTTTTATTTTATTTATTTACATTGTCATCAGTTATCGCCTTCGATAAATAATATAATTTAGAGAACTGAATTGAATAGTTAACAGCTAATTTAAAACTGTCTCTTGAATGTAATTTTCATGCCATCCACAAAGTCTACATTACGATTGTCAACGTCACAGTCGTCTGGATTGAAAACAACTGTTATAACCATCCCAACAGTCGGCAACAAAGTGTGATCATAGCAAATATGGACGGTAGCCTCCTCCCAAGTAGCACTAGTACAATTAGGTAGCGAAAGAGTTAACCTGATCGCACATGCTTTAAAAACATTCACCTGCTACTTCCTCCGCCACAGTGACCAATTAAGGGAGAATACCATTCTTCACACTAGTCGATGTCAGTGATGACGACCATGTACGATGAGCCCCCAGCGACAACTTATTGCTCCAGTTGTGTAATGTGAAGTCGGGACAGATGACTTCGTTCAGAGATAGAAGCTCAACGAATGGGTTGACGCGAGTCAAATTGTTTATCCCATCCTTCACCAAAGGCCACTAATGATGCGCATGGCCATAGCTGATTCAAACACATCTTTGAATTGTTTTTGGGGTATCAAAGAGTTTCAGTTCCAGCCCTCAGTTTCTCCCTACTCAGTTGCCATGTCAGCCAATGGTACCTTGTCTTGTCTTATCTATACAGACGCTCCTTCTATGCAGAAGATTATTGCGTCCACAGACCAAAGAAACGCAGCGTTCACAGGCCACGGCTATGAGGGTTCCACGCATTACCCCGCCGCCTTTGATTCCTTAACTAGTGTTAGGAGCCCAATCGGAGCTGGGTGGACTCAGGGACGCCCTTGGCCCCGGGAACAAGTCCTTGCCTTTACATGGATTCGAACCCGTGACCATCGAGCGCGCATGCCACCGTGCCCCCGTGTCAGTAATGTCAGCCAATGGTGTCAGTAATGTCAGCCAATGATGTCAGTAATGTCAGCCAATGGTGTCAGTAATGTCAGCCAATGGTGTCAGTAATGTCAGCCAATGGTGTCAGTAATGTCAGCCAATGGTGTCAGTGTCAGTGTCTTGGCTGCTCGCTGACTGCGTACTATTATAGTAATTTGATGACGTCATGTGTTGACCTCAACTTCTCATTGACAAGTTAAGTAAAAAGTAATTGATAATATAAGGAATATATACTATATTGTAATCGATTACCACGAGTGCCACCGGAAGTTCAAACTTACCATCTACCCTATTTGTAAACAGGGTAAACAATGGTGTGTACAAGTACAATGTATGAATTATGAATGTTAGCATGTGTGTCTGGGTACATGAAATAGTCTTAATCAGTATTACTCTTAATTTAATGTGTCCCAAACATGAAACAAGGACAACTCGTATTACGACCCTGGTGTCCATAAACTTTGTATAGTGCACAGTTCAGTGAGCACAGTACAACAGTACAGTACGGATAAATAGAATTTGTCTTACCTACAGATATCTCAAAGAGTTTTATTTTTAAAAAAGACAAATCAAATGTAACTTACCCTGAATCTCATGTGAGTCCAGCACCAGGCTGTGACGTCATCAGGGGGAACTTGCAGGGCTTTCTTCGTTTCTACGCACACCCGGAGTCGTAAAGGTTCATTCAGCGGGTTCCGGAACTCGCCCGGCACCTCAGGCTCAGTCCATTTGATGCGAAGTCCGTAGTCGTTCCAGGTGTCCTCGCCACTGATGTGTTCATCGAAGTTCTTGGGCCGCTCAATCTCAGGGTCCATGGGTTGGAAGTCGGGGTTGTAGGTCACAGTTTTGCTGGCCGCGCCCGGGAGATAGGCCATTGTTTGTGTGCAAAGCTTACTTCCAAAGTGATCAAATAACGGGTGAATACGCAACTTCTGTTAAAAACAACTATTTAGAACTACGCTACTTGCTGGGATTGGGGTTGGTGTCATTTTTTAGGCTGGGCGCATTCCCGATGTAAGCAAAGCGCCATGGCCGTGAGGAACTAAGGTTAACTAATGACTTGACGTCATTCTTGCCTCTCTTAGGGAGCGTTCACTAAATGTTTGTGTTGGTGCGTTTTATAACGGCTGACGTGTGAAGGGTTTGCGCATGTTGTGCGTGGAGATTATTCAGAGTTATGTGGTATAGTGTTTCTTTAAAATAAGTCACCACTAAAAGAAATGACGTCATTACGGGGAAATTTGAATCTCAAGTCTAGAAACTTTCTATTGAGTTCGAATAGGTTTTATTTCTCTTTTCTTCTTAATTCTAATGAGATTTTAAAATTTGTAGTCATTGTAACTAAAATGTTTTCAATTTATTTAGGATAGTTTCCAATTTTCTTTCTCTCTTTCTACCCACCCCCCCTCACACACACACACACAGAGTTAGTAAAACTGAGCCATAAGACAAACTCTTTTTAATAAACGGTATAGTTTTCAATGTTAGAACGGATTTAAAACATTGCTCTGTTCTATATTTACTTTTGCCATGGGTTTGCGTGGACTTATAGACTTACTAATGATATTATCCACATTACGTAAGACACGTTATTTTCTCGTACGATATAATTGGGGGTGTACCCGAGTAAGTATAATAGTTAATAGTCAATAAAAAGTGTATGCATTTGTATAAACTTTAATATTTCTGCCACTAAGGGCAGGTTACACCAGAGGCGGCCTCAGTAGTACGTGGGACCATGGGTGAATTTCATGTGGTTCTTATACTGTATGTAACGTCCTATCTCGGGGCCCCTCAGGCCCGGGGCATGCGCGGCTATTCTACTCGCCATCCCCTAAGTCCGCCTCTGGTTACAAGACAGGAACAAGTCTAGTGTATTAGCTTCACGGCTTTTATCAGTTTGATCTTTTCACACGTTAAAAACCGTTTACACTTTCAAAAGATGGATTTTTTTGTTTAACAAAACAAATAAATAAACAAAAGTATCATATCAACACTGTGGATGTTTCAATTTGTGGACTTTAATTTTTTTATAAACTGTTTCAGTTATCAGTGGATATATAAATTACAGGTCAATGTATATCAGTGGATATAAAAATATAAGATCCGTGGATTGTTGGAGATTTAAAAACAGGTACTTGAACTTTTGTGGATCAAAATAATGCATGGATGTCGTGAAATAACAGTCATGAAAAGTCAAACATTTTGTAAGTCTAAAGCTCAAAGAGTTCATCTTACTGTTATTTTGTCTACATGTTCAAACGCAAAATCTTTAAAAGGGAAAGAACCAATGGTTAAAAGAGGTTAGGGACCAGGAGATCAAAGAGGGAAGGTACCAGAAGCTCAAAGAGGGAAATGACCAGGAGCTCAAAGAGGGAAATGACCAGGAGCTCAAAGAGGGAAGGTACCAGAAGCTCAAAGAGTGAAGGAACCAGAAGCTCAAAGAGGGAAGGAACCAGAAGCTCAAAGAGGGAAGGAACCAGACGCTCTAAGAGGGGAGGGACCAGAAGCTCAAAGAAGGGAGGGACCAGAAGCTCAAAGAAGGGAGGGACCAGAAGCTCAAAGAAGGGAGGGACCAGAAGCTCAAAGAAGGGAGCGACCAGAAGCGCAAAGAAGGGAGGGACCAGAAGGTCAAAGAGGAGAGGGACCAGGAGCCGGAGAGGGTAGACACGAGGACATATAATAGATTGAACCTGTAAATTCTAGTTAGAATAAAGCTTTCCGAGCTAGTCTATGAATTATATTGAAAATGTTAAGGGAATTTTTAAGAAAGGCTGGCCTTAGGGATTAGAGAAGGTAAAGGTGAACCACGAATACAGTAAAGAAATATTACCCGGCAAATAGTGTCCATGTAATGCGAATAATCCTTTAAATCACCTTTGAAATAATTGAATTCTGAGGACAAACCTCAGATTTGTAATTCTCATAGTTTTACACTAGTCGTGGTTTTCATGGGATAAATTGCGACTGTATTCTTGTGATGCAAAAATAGTGCATGTGAAGAAGAAAAGGGGGGGGGGACTGGTGGTGGTAAATAACAGGGGAAAGATCTTTTAAGAGGTGCAGCGTTAAAAACAATCATACTGGATATTTAGGAGAGGTAACTAGTTTTATTCTCTGAGATAAAGTCGGGTGAGAGCTTCCTGAAGACCCTTGTGTGGGTAGACAAAATGGCGGTCATTGACGAACTTGTACGCCTCCTCGAAGGTCAAGTTCGGGTTCATGGCAAAAATAAAGGCTATCAGGACTGACCCGGCTCTGCCATGTCCATCTCGACTGGCCACCATGATCTTGGTGCAAAGGTCACTCATCGCCCTCAGCCAGAAGACTGCCTCTAGTAGGCTGGTCTCACTGCAAGATACAGAGAATTACACTGTATGACGTCACAGTCTTACTACACTGATAACGTGTTGGAATCACGTCACTGTCTTACTACACTGATCACGTGTTGGAATCACGTCACTGTCTTACTACACTGATCACGTGTTGGAATCACGTCACTGTCTTACTACACTGATCACGTGTTGGAATCACGTCACTGACTTACTACACTGATCACAAGTTGGAATCACGTCACTGTCTTACTACACTGATCACGTGTTGGAATCACGTCACTGACTTACTACACTGATAACGTGTTGGAATCACGTCACTGTCTTACTACACTGATCACGTGTTTGGGATCACGTCACTGTCTTACTACACTGATCACGTGTTTGATTGACATCACTATTTTACTCAACTGATCACGTGTTTATATAACGTCACTATTTTACTACATTTTTAACGTGTTTGAATGACGTCACTATCTTACTACATTATGACATTTTCCACGTACACGAAATATAACAAGCCCTGACCTTATGATATTGTCCACTAACATGACATCTAACAAGCCCTGACCTTATGATATTGTCCACTAACATGACATCTAACATGCCTTGACCTTATGTTATTGTCCACTAACATAACCTCTAACAAGCCCTGACCTTATGATATTGTCCACTAACATGACATCTAACAAGCACTGACCTTATGATATTGTCCACTAACATGACATCTAACATGCCTTGACCTTATGATATTGTCCACTAACATGACATCTAACATGCCTTGACCTTATGATATTGTCCACTAACATGACATCTAACATGCCTTGACCTTATGATATTGTCCACTAACATGACATCTAACAAGCCCTGACCTTATGATATTGTCCACTAACATGACATCTAACATGCCTTGACCTTATGATATTGTCCACTAACATGACATCTAACAAGCCCTGACCTTATGATATTGTCCACTAACATGACATCTAACATGCCTTGACCTTATGATATTGTCCACTAACATGACATCTAACAAGCACTGACCTTATGATATTGTCCACTAACATGACATCTAACATGCCTTGACCTTATGACATTGTCCACTAACATGACATCTAACAAGCATTGACCTTATGATATTGTCCACTAACATGACATCTAACAAGCCCTGACCTTATGATATTGTCCACTAACATGACATCTAACAAGCACTGACCTTATGATATTGTCCACTAACATGACATCTAACATGCCTTGACCTTATGATATTGTCCACTAACATGACATCTAACATGCCTTGACCTTATGATATTGTCCACTAACATGACATCTAACATGCCTTGACCTTATGATATTGTCCACTAACATGACATCTAACAAGCCCTGACCTTATGATATTGTCCACTAACATGACATCTAACATGCCTTGACCTTATGATATTGTCCACTAACATGACATCTAACAAGCCCTGACCTTATGATATTGTCCACTAACCTGACATCTAACATGCCTTGACCTTATGATATTGTCCACTAACATGACATCTAACAAGCACTGACCTTATGATATTGTCCACTAACATGACATCTAACATGCCTTGACCTTATGACATTGTCCACTAACATGACATCTAACAAGCATTGACCTTATGATATTGTCCACTAACATGACATCTAACAAGCCCTGACCTTATGACATTGTCCACACCAAAAGAGATAGGAAGTTTCTTGAGGATGATTGGCCTCGACAGCTGTTTGGCGTACACAGGGGCGTCGTCTGAGACGTTGAGGAGGGCGTCAAAACCGTTGAGGTGAGCTTCAGTGGCGGCAGAGTAGTTTCCGATGTAAATGTTGTGGGTGATCTGGGGGGAAAGTGAAAGGTACTGGTTAGGCCAGGTAATGTACTGGTTAGGCACAGGTAATGTACTGGTTAGGCACAGGTAATGTACTTGTTAAGCACAGGTAATGACTGGTTAGGTACAGATAATGTACTTGTTAGGCACAGGTAATGTACTTGTTAGGCACAGGTAATGTACTTTTTAGGCACAGGTAATGTATTGGTTAGGCCAGGTAATGTACTGGTTAGGCCAGGTAATGTATTGGTTAGGCCAGGTAATGTACTGGTTAGGCACAGATAATGTACTTGTTAGGCACAGGTAATGTTCTTGTTAGGCACAGGTAATGTACTTGTTAGGCATATGTAATGTATTGGTTAGGCCAGGTAATGTACTGGTTAGGCACAGGTAATGTACTGGTTAGGCCAGGTAATGTACTGGTTAGGCACAGGTAATGTACTTGTTAGGCACAGGTAATGACTGGTTAGGCACAGGTAATGTACTTGTTAGGCACAGATAATGTACTTGTTAGGCACAGATAATGTACTTGTTAGGCACAGATAATGTACTTGTTAGGCACAGATAATGTACTTGTTAGGCACAGGTAATGTACTTGTTAGGCACAGGTAATGACTGGTTAGGTACAGATAATGTACTTGTTAGGCACAGGTAATGACTGGTTAGGTACAGGTAATGTACTTGTTAGGCACAGATAATGTACTTGTTAGGCACAGGTAATGTACTTGTTAGGCACAGATAATGTACTTGTTAGGCACAGATAATGTACTTGTTAGGCACAGGTAATGACTGGTTAGGTACAGATAATGTACTTGTTAGGCACAGGTAATGTACTTGTTAGGCACAGATAATGTACTTGTTAGGCACAGGTAATGACTGGTTAGTTACAGATAATGTACTTGTTAGGCACAGGTAATGTACTTGTTAGGCACAGATAGTACTTGTAGGCACAGGTAATGTACTTGTTAGGCACAGGTAATGTACTTGTTAGGCACAGGTAATGTACTTGTTAGGCACAGATAATGTACTTGTTAGGCACAGGTAATGTACTTGTTAGGCACAGGTAATGACTGGTTAGGTACAGATAATGTACTTGTTAGGCACAGATAATGTACTTGTTAGGCACAGGTAATGTACTTGTTAGGCACAGGTAATGTACTTGTTAGGCACAGGTAATGTACTTGTTAGGCACAGATAATGTACTTGTTAGGCACAGGTAATGACTGGTTAGGTACAGATAATGTACTTGTTAGGCACAGGTAATGTACTTGTTAGGCACAGGTAATGTACTTGTTAGGCACAGGTAATGTACTTGTTAGGCACAGGTAATGTACTTGTTAGGCACAGGTAATGTACTTGTTAGGCACATGTAATGTACTTGTTAGGCACAGGTAATGACTGGTTAGGCACAGGTAATGTACTTGTTAGGCACAGGTAATGATTGGTTAGGCACAGGTAATGTACTTGTTAGGCACAGGTAATGTACTTGTTAGGCACAGGTAATGTACTTGTTAGGCACAGGTAATGTACTTGTTAGGCACAGGTAATGTACTTGTTAGGCACAGGTAATGACTGGTTAGGCACAGTTAATTTACTTGTTAGGCACAGGTAATGTACTTGTTAGGCACAGGTAATGTACTTGTTAGGCACAGGTAATGACTGGTTAGGCACAGGTAATGTACTTGTTAGGCACAGGTAATGACTGGTTAGGCACAGTTAATTTACTTGTTAGGCACAGGTAATGACTGGTTAGGCACAGGTAATGTACTTGTTAGGCACAGGTAATAAACTTGTTAGGAACAGGTAATGACTGGTTAGGCACAGTTAATTTACTTGTTAGGCACAGGTAATGACTGGTTAGGCACAGGTAATGTACTTGTTAGGCACAGGTAATGTACTGGTTAGGTACAAGTAATGTACTGGTTGGGTACAGGTAATGTATTGAATAAGTTCAGGTAATGAACTGTAATTATTAAGCCACAATTAACAATATGCAAACAATATGTACTGTGTCCTAGGCCAGAAATATGTCAGCATTATGTGCCGGGTCCTAGGCCAACAATATGTCAGCAGTATGTACTGTGTCCTAGACCAGCATATGTAAATAGTCAGCAGTATATACCGTGTCCTAGACCAGCAATATACCAGCAAAATGTACTGTGTCCTAGGCCAGTAATATGTCAATAGTATGCACTTTATGGGGAAATCAGCTGTAGCGGACAACATTCCAGGCGAACTGATTCAGGCAGGAGGTGACCCCGTAATAAACATCCTAACTAACATGTGCAACAAGATCTGGCAGACAGGAAAATGGCCAACCCCCTGGACGCAATCGCTGGTTATCACACTCCCAAAAAAATGTAATCTACAGATGTGTCAGAACTACCGTACAATCAGCCTGATTAGTCGCCCCAGCAAAGTCATGCTTATGATCATATAAGAACAGACTGAAACCACAAGCAGAGCAAATCATTTCAAAAGAACAGGCGGGCTTCAGAGCAGGATGAAGCACAACGGAGCAAATCTTTAACCTGCTAGTGCTCTGTGAAAAACATCTCCTACACCAGAGTGACCTCTATCATGTCTTTAAAGACTTTTAAAAAGCGTTGACAGTGTGGCATGCGGCACTGTGGGCAACTATGCACAAATTCAACATAAATGCAAACCTCATTGAAGTGATCAAGAACCTTTACAACAGAGCAACCAGCGCAGTACTCTTCAACAGCAAGCTGGGAGATTGGTTCAAGACCACTGTTGGTGTCAGACAAGGATGTTTACTTTCCCCCATCCTCTTCAACCTCTTCCTTGAAAGGATCATGACAGATGTGCTAGAAGACCATGTCGGAACAGTCAGCATCGGAGGGAGAAGTATAACCAACCTACGCTTCGCAGATAACATAGACGGCCTAGCTGGTAGCGAGGACGAACTGAAAGAATTCCTTGCATGGAAATCAATGCCGAAAAGACCAAGGTCATGGCAAATAGTAAATTCACAAGTGAGATTCGGATAAACGGGCAAAAACTCGAAGAGGTCTCCACCTTTAAATATCTAGGGGCCATAATATCCGACGAAGGCTCAAAGCCAGAAATTCTTGCCAGAGTAGCCCAAACAATGGCAGCATTGAGTAAATTAAAGCACATCTGGCAAAGCAAGAAACTCTCCCTGAGATCAAAGATCCGGCTAATGCGCTCTCTGGCGATGTCAGTCTTTTTGTATGGTTGTGAGGCTTGGACGCTCACTGCAGACCTGCAAAGAAGAATCAATGCGCTAGAGATGAGATGTTTGAGAAAGATACTGAACATCTCCTACACAGCGCACATCACAAACGAAGTGGTTCGCAACACAATAAGTACTATCATTGGCCCCTACGAGGACCTTCTCACCTCAATTAAGAAGAGGAAATTACGATGGTACGGACACGTGACAAGAACTGGAGGTCTCGCAAAAACCATATTGCAAGGCACAGTCCAGGGAGGAAGGAAAAGAGGCAGACAAAAGAAGAGATGGGAGAACGATATCAAAGAGTGGACCAGCCTGTCATTCAGCGACTCTCAAAGGGCAGCACAGGACCGGGACAAATGGCATGTGTTAGTGAGCAGTTCACTATGGTGCCCAACGACCCAACAACGGGTTAAGGGATAGTTCAAGTTCAAGTATGCACTTTGTTCTAGGCCAGCATATGTCAATAGTATGCACTTTGTCCTAGGCCAGTAATATGTCAACACTGTGTACTGTGTACAAGGCTGTGTCAGTATGACATGTCTTTGTCGTATAACGTGTGTCCAGATCTATTAAGCCTACACCCACCTTGATTGTTTTAGGCTGCTGTAGGTAAGTGGTCAGGTGATCTGTCTGGCGACGTACCTGTCATAGGAAAGACTCAATGGTGTTGGTCATTCTTGATGTATTTACGTTGAAAATTTGACTACCCCCCCCCCTCTTCTTTTCCAGTGTTTCTCTTATTGAATTTTTTACCCTGCCGCTCAATACAACAATACAACAATACAACAATACAACAATACAACAATACAACAATACAACAATACAACAATACAAACCGAAAATATAATTTAATTAAAATATCAAATTATAATAAAAAATAATTATCAGGTTATCACTGTTTATGGTTTGACATATTAGCCACGCCCTCTTTGAGTCTTCTAGCCCTGTAGTTTTCAGTATATAGGACACGCCCCTTGGGTTTCATCTAACCCTGGGGATGCCAGTATATAGGCAACGCCCCTTGGGTGGCATCTAGCCCGGTGGTTGTCAGTATATAGGACACGCCCCATTGGTATCAGCTAACCCTGGGCGGAAAATCGCCATTTTACTTTTCAGGCGGAAAGGTTCGGAGCGCGGGGCGGGAGGGGGTAGTCAAATTTGGTTTATGGGGCTTTATATCCGAAATATTGCACACATTTATTTCCACCTTTAATGGCATGTGAAACTCTGTCTGTCATCGTCTCAACAATTAGCCACTAAGAAAATGTCTTTTCCATTTATTTAGAAACGTCCCACAACTCCTTGTGACGTTTAAAAAAAAATGAAATGAATTTTAAATTTCTTTTCTTACCATCAAATATTGATGAAACTAACTTTTAAAAAAATAATTTTAAAATTTTTAAAAATTCAATAGACACTAAAATCGCCCCAATAAAGCCCATGTTTGTATGACGTAAGAAATGACCTCCAGACGTCCATTGATCCCTATCCACTCGGCCCACTTGAACTCGTCCTCGCTCTTGTGACGTGCCCTGTATGTAAATGAGTAACATCCCACGCACGTGATGATCAGGTCAGCGCCATAGTAGGACACGCACGCGTTAGTGTCCACCAATCGTTCTGTGGAGATGAAGTTCATTGGCACACCATGCCACGCCCCCTCGTTGTTTTCCTAGCCAGAAAATAAGGGTGGGGGGAGGGGGAGTAATATCAGTAATGTGCTTGACTTTTTAGTCAAATAAATGTTCTTATTTATTACGTTGGCGTGGATCATTCTTAAAATGACAACAAGGTTCACTACAACATGGCCCACTTCAACATGGCCCACTACAACATGGCCCACTACAACATGACCCACTACAACATGACCCACTACAACATCGCCCAATACAACATGGCCCACTACAACATGGCCCACTACAACATGGCCCACTACAACATGGCCCACTACAACAAGGTCCACTACAACATGGCCCACTACAACATGGCCCACTACAACATGGCCCACTACAACATGACCCACAACAACATGGCCCACTACTACATGGCTCACTACAACATGGCCCACTACAACATGGCCCACAACAACATTGCCCACTACAACAAGTCCGCCTAACCTTGTGGTACAGGTCCGTCCATATTTCTACAATAAAATCTTTTCCATCACAGGGTGGGTCATCTGGGTATTTGAGTGCCAGTCTGTGGATAGCATAGGTGTATGTGTTATAGTACAAGGTGTATGTCGTATGTGTTATAGTACAAGGTGTATGTGTTATAGTACAAGGTGTATGTGTTATAGTATAAGGTGTATGTGTTATAGTACAAGGTGTATGTGCTATAGTACAAGGAGTATGTGCTATAGTACAAGGTGTATGTGCTATAGTGCAAGGTGTATGTTTTATAGTACAAGGTGTATGTGCCATAGTACAAGGAGTATGTGCTATAGTACAAGGTGTATGTGCTATAGAACAAGGTGTATGTGTTATAGTACAAGGTGTATGTGCTATAGTACAAGGAGTATGTGCTATAGTACAAGGTGTATGTGCTATAGTGCAAGGTGTATGTGTTATAGTACAAGGTGTATGTGCTATAGTACAAGGAGTATGTGCTATAGTACAAGGTGTATGTGCTATAGTACAAGGTGTATGTTCTGTACAAGTATAAGGTGTATGTGCTATGATCAAGGTGTATGTGCTATGATCAAGGTGTATGTGCTATAGTACAAGGTGTATGTGCTATAGTACAAGGTGTGTGTGCAATGGTCAAGGTGTATGTGCAATGGTCACGGCGTATGTGCTATATGACAAGTTGTATGTGCTATTGAACAAGGTGTATGTGCAATGGTCAAGGTGTATGAATTATAGTACAAGGTGTATGTGCTATAATACAAGGTGTATGTGTTATAGTACAAGGTGTATGTGCTATAGTACAAGGTGTATGTGCTATAGTACAAGGAGTATGTGCTATAGTACAAAGTGTATGTGCTATAGTACAAGGTGTATGTGTTATAGTACAAGGTGTATGTGCTATAGGACAAGGTGTATGTGCTATAGTACAAGGTGTATGTGTTATAGTACAAGGTGTATGTGCTATAGTACAAGGTGTATGTATTATAGTACAAGGTGTATGTGCTATTATACAAGATGTATTTGCTATAGTACAAGGTCTATGTGCTATAATACAAGGTGTATGTTCTGTATAAGTGTAAGGTTATGTGCTACGATCAAGGTGTATGTGCTATGATCAAAGTGTATGTGCTATAGTGCAAGGTGTATGTGATATAGTACAAGGTGTATGTGCTAGAGTACAAGGTGTGTGTGCAATAGTCAAGGTGTATGTGCTATAGTTCAAGGTGTATGTGCTATTGAACAAGGTGTATGTGCAATGGTCAAAGTATATGTGTTATAGTCCAAGTTGTATGTGCTATAATACAAGGTGTATGTGCTATTGTACAAGGTGTATGTGCTATAGTACAGGGTGTATGCGTTATAGTACAAGGTGTATGTGCTATAGTTCAAGGTGTATGTATTATAGTACAAGGTGTATGTGCTATTGTACGAGATCTATTTGCTATAGTACAAGGTCTATGTGCTATAATACAAGGTGTATGTTCTCTATAAGTATAAGGTGTATGTGCTATGATCAAGGTGTATGTGCTATGATCAAGGTGTATGTGCTATAGTGCAAGGTGTATGTGTTATAGTACAAGGTGTATGTGCTATAATATAAGGTGTAGGTGCTCTGTAAGTATAAGGTGTACGTGCAGTGATCAGGATGTATGTGCTATAGTACAAGGTGTAGGTGCTATAGTACAAGGTGTATGTGTTATAGTACAAGGTGTAGGTGCTATAGTGCAAGGTGTATGTGTTATAGTACAATGTGTATGTGCTATAGTACAAGGTGTATGTGTTATAGTACAAGGTGTATGTGCAATAGTACAAGGTGTATGTGCTATAGTGCAAGGTGTATGTGTTATAGTACAAGGTGTATGTGCTATAATACAAGGTGTATGTGCTCTGTAAGTATAAGGTGTACGTGCAGTGATCAGGATGTATGTGCTATAGTACAAGGTGTATGTGTTATAGTACAAGGTGTATGTGTTATAGTACAAGGTGTATGTGCAATAGTACAATGTGTATGTGCTATAGTACAAGGTGTATGTGCTATAGTACAAGGTGTATGTGTTATAGTACAAGGTGTATGTGTTATAGTACAAGGTGTAGGTGCTATAGTACAAGGTGTATGTGCTATAGTACAAGGTGTATGTGTTATAGTACAAGGAGTTTGTGCTATAGTACAAGGTGTATGCGCTATAGTACAAGGTGTATGTGTTATAGTACAAGGAGTATGTGTTATAGTACAAGGTGTATGTGCAATAGTACAAGGTGTATGTGCTATAGTACAAGGTGTATTTGTTATAGTACAAGGTGTATGTGTTATAGTACAAGGTGTATGTGCTATAGTACAAGGAGTATGTGCTATAGTAAAAGGTGTATGCGCTATAGTACAAGGTGTGTGTGCTATAGTACAAGGTTTATGTGCTATAGAACAAGGGGTGTGTGCTATAGTTCAAGGTTTATGTGCTATAGAACAAGGTGTATGTGCTATAGTACAAGGTGTATGTGCTGTTTTAATTTATTGTGCTATAGAACAAGGGGTGTGTGCCATAGGACAAGGTGTATGTGCTATAGTACAAGGTTTATGTGCTATAGAACAAGGGGTGTGTGCTATAGGACAAGATATATGTCCTTTAGTATAAGTTGTGTGTATCCTTCTATTCGAGCTTTAGCATATTGTGTATGTATGTGTACGAGCTGACTGTATGCGTTTGTTTGAGTTAAAGGTAGTATACACACTTTCAATGACACATATTGTATCACTCCCCCCCCTACCACACACACACACACACTTACCTAAAGTGCATCTCGTCTAGGAGGTAGCACATCTGACACGAGGGGGCGAAGGGGGTCATGAAGTAAAATTCGAAAGACGTCATCTGAATTATTGCTGATAGTGAGGCCCTGAGGATGAAAACAATGCTTCTACGATATACACTCTACATTATATGATGAAATCATATGGCGCTTTGATATACACTCTACATTATATGATGAAATCATATGGCGCTTTGATATACACTCTACATTATATGATGAAATCATATGGCACTTTGATATACACTCAACATTATATGATGGAATCAATGCCACTAAGATTTTTTTTATATATTTTTTTTAAATTTATTTGTTGTGTATCCCATAACCTTTTGGTCGTATTGTGTTCTAATGTTTCCATTGGAACTTTCTCGGGCTTGGTAGACCTTGGCGGCGCCCATCTCCACTCCAGGTCAGCGGAGGACTTTTTAGCGATTGTCATTCATGAACATTTTTATTGTGGCCTTAACGTGGGCTAGATCCAAGCCCCTCAGCTTGTGAGATGAACGCACTATTGACTTCGCTATCCAGCCAATAAGACATACACTCAACATTATAGGATGGAATCAATACCACTATGACATACACTCAACATTATAGGATGGAATCTAATCTTCTATGGTATACATCCAAAACTACAAGTAGTAATGATTGATATTTACAATTTATGTTAATATAATTTTCTAATTTCTTTACTGCTATGTTTGATTTTTTTGGCTAAAGCAAAGAGAACGGTGCTATCATTGTTCATTGTTATGACAGAGCGAGGCGTACTTCCGGGAATGAAATGTTGTATTTTTACACTTGAAAATGGAATAAGTGCAATTATTTTATCGATAAATGTAATTAAGTTTGTAGTTTTATTTTATTAGGGTCTGGTTTAGGTTTAGTTGTCTATTTTTTAAAATTAATATAGAAAAAAAAATATAGCAGCCAAAAATACCATATATGGAGCGCACCGCTCTCTTTGCTTTTACCATTTTTTTGTATATGAGTACATGCTTGGATCTTATTTAGTTTGTTAAGCCAACACTGAGTTGAAAAGCAATAACACCGACATTACCAGATGGAAATAACCTACCTGAATGTGTATTGAAAGTCGACTTTGTCAGACAATGAGATTTATCCTTTATTTACACTTCGGGCTTCTTTGGGCCGAGTTCCTGCACTTCCGCTTTTATCAACACGGATGTTTCGCACCAAAAAATGCACACCCACAGATTTTAGGCACCAAATAAAAAATGTGCAGCCAGATTTTCCCTTCACCGGAAGTTATCATTTTAAAAATAGAAGCAGACATTCCATATGTAAGCAGTTCGCAGCGCTGACCCCCTTGAACCCCATCAGAAAGTCAGGATCCCTAAGAAAGTACAGCACATCCCACGATGGTCGGCTTGTAGCTTTACTCCTGCATGTGGGACTTTAGGATTGTTCGCGGGGTAAACGAGAGGACAGACAGACGTCAATGAAAGGTGGACCAGGCAAGTCCGGCAAGCTATCAACATGGAGGCTGAGAGGCCGGTGTGCGACACGGAGTACTGCACTCCGGAAGATGCCTGGGAGCAGCTACGCATGCGCATAAAATGGACGGAACCGAAGACTCCTGGGAGTTTAAAAATAGCAATGCTTGATCCACTGGATGTTACTGTAAGTTTTAGTGTCTCATTTATATATCCACTGGATGTTACTGTAAGTTTTAGTGTCTCATTTATATATCCTCTGGATATAATACACCGATTTAGCCACCAAACAATACATACATGCATCTATCAAGCTATCCTATAATTATGAGTGCATTTTGTAGTAGGACTGATTTCATTATAATTGCCCTATGTCTCTACTTTCAGCTAATTGTCCTATGTCTCTACTTTCAGCTAATTGTCCTATGTCTCTACTTTCAGCTAATTGTCCTATGTCTCTACTGTTAGCTAATTGTCCTATGTCTCTACTTTCAGCTAATTCTCCTATGTCTCTACTTTTAGCTAATTGTCCTATGTCTCTACTTTCAGCTAATTCTCCTAACCCTACTTTCAGAAATATTTCCTATGTCTTTACTTTCAGATGTGTTTACTTTCAGCTGTGTCTTTACTTTCAGCTGTGTATTTACTTTCAGCTGTGTCTTTACTTTCAGCTGTGTCTTTACTTTCAGCTGTGTCTTTACTTTCAGCTGTGTCTTTACTTTCAGCTGTGTCTTTACTTTCAGCTTTGCCTGGAGTGCGAGAAGCCAATCCCATTGAGAAACTTCAGCGCCTTTGCCTGGACTCATGTTTATCACGCGGTAAGATCTTCAGTTGCAGGAGTACACTAAATACAGCATGCGAGTCATTGTAGATCAGTGGTGCCCGAAGTGGTCCCCGGTAACATTTAGGGGTCCGTGGAAATTAAATTTGATTTGGGGGCCCCTGAACAGCGTCAAGGGTCCGGCCTAGGTTTAATATGAAATAATAAAATCGTCATCAATTTTTATTATGATGGAAAATTAAATAAATAACAATAAATAAAATAATATTTTAATGCTTTTCAACTTATTAAATACCAGCCTAGGTGCTATCAGTCAACTACAATGTTGTTTTACCTAGAAACGGAAGTAGACTTACCGTAATTTCCAAGGCCAACACCAATCAAAATACTTGGTTTATTGAAAGGTCAAGTTTGATGCTTAAGAAATGCGGAAACCTTATAAGTAAGTCAGAAAAATACAATTTTTTTAACATGAATCAACGGGTGCTGCAAGGTTGGGTAATTTTCGATGTGTGGAGAAGTTATATTTATTTAAATTGTATCCTATCATCAAAAAGACTTTACTGCAGTATTCCATTGAAAACTTTAATAGTTATTAACAGGGGCCGTCCATAAAGTACGTCACGCTCCTGAAGGGGGGGGTGTAAGAAAGTGTGACAGTTTGTGACAAGGGGGAGGGGGGGGTCCAGCCATGTGTGACGCCACGGTGTTTTCTATTAAATTTTAATTATTTTGTTAATAAAAAATATTTTTTGTTCGAAAGTGTGACGTACTTTGGTCCTAGATTTGTGACAGTTTGTGACAGGGGGAGGGGGGAGTTAAAAATTGTCAAAAATAGCGTGACGTACTTTATGGATGGCCCCATTAGTGGTTTGGTACAACAGATAAGCGAATGAGTAGGACTAAGAAAAAATTCCGACAATACAGTGTTGTTAAATATTTGAAGTATTGTTAATTGTTTGGAAAAGATACGAAAGGTGAAAGGTTATTTATAGAATTAAAGAGATTTTTTTTTATTTAAAGCTTTACCTTTGACTTTCTGGCATATTTAAAACAAGCTGCATGTACCGAATGTATTTAAAACAAACTGTACCGAATGTATTTAAAACAAACTGTACCGAATGTATTTAAAACAAACTGTACCGAATGTATTTAAAACAAGCTGTACCGAATGTTTTTTAAAAAAGCTATACCGAATGTATTTAAAACAAGCTGTACCGAATGCATTTAAAACAAGCTGTACCGAATGTTTTTTAAAAAAGCTATACCGAATGTATTTAAAACAAGCTGTACCGAATGTATTTACAACAAGCTGTACCGAATGTGTTTTCAGCACATCGTGTCATTCATCGACATCATTTAGTCGCAAATTTTTTTTAAAAAACGTACAAAAAACTAAGTTTTTGACTATAAATCCTTTATTTAGGAGACATAACTAGAAGTATGTTCATTATAATGCGCATCGCACGAAAATCCAAAAATCCAAAATTTTTGTTATGTCTCATATATAAAGGATTTATAGTTTTAAAAAAAAACTACTACAGTCTGCCTGCTAAATTTAAGCTCGATTTGATCAAGGGAAAAGGGTTATATAAACATTTTAAATATAAAGCGGCAGATTAGCATAAACATTTACAGATCGGGAATATATTTTTAAAAAGTATCGTCAATATAATACGCACCGAACCGCGCGACAGGAAAGTATTAAAAAGGTTGTTCAATATAATACGCACCGCGACACTCTAGCACAAAAATTAACATGCTACATAGAGATAAATAGAGATAAACTAAAAATTCAATAATTCAATTATAGCACATTCGATCGATCTGAAATTTTGTTAGATCATTTTCATCGCGTGCACGAGTCTGCCTGCAAAATTTGAGCTCGCTGGCATATGGGGAAGTGGGCTAAAAATCGATCCAAAGTTTTTTCGGCAAACAATCAAGCAAGCAACCAGACGCCACAAGTTAATATAAAATATTTAAAAATGTAGTGAAAATGTGCATGGATCACCAGATTATGTCATTAACGCAGTTAATAAAATCAAAAGGAATGCCTTCAATGAGAGATTATTTGTTCAACACTGTTTAGAAAACGAAGAAGACTAAAATCGTTGACTTATTCACACAGAAGTACGTCGGTTATCAAAAAGGGCATTTTTAAATCGGTTGTATGCTCTCTTTGGTTCAGTGTTGAAATTCCTGGAAAGTATAGACAATGATTTGCGACAATTAACCCATAAAATTAAACACCTTATATGAATTATTTATTTGCAAAATTTGACGAAAGTAATGTAAAACCACAAGGTCACCAATTAAATTTAATCAAAACTATAAGCGTAATACCTGAATTTGTTGCAAAACTTTTTTCTCTACTAACAAAACTTGGGAAGAGGAAAATGTTTTCAGTTTCGAAATCTTTCGAAATACCAAAATAGAGATGAAGATTTAATTGCTTACTGTCGACACTTAACAGCTCTTCATGCAGTCTGAACTAAAGATTTAAAGACATTCTTCACATGGATAATCCTAACTGAGTGTTGAACCCTTTTGCGCGTGGACAAACTCACATCCCAAAAGCTAATGAAGCCATATTTAAACAGGAACAGATTATTGAAATATGAGGAACTTAACTTAAGCCTATGATTGAATAAGGATACCAAGAATTCTGGTTACAAAAACAAAATCCAGTTTGATATCCTGCATTATGGGTTATTGTACAGCCCAATTTTATGTCCTGCATTATGGTTTATTGTTCAGAAGTTGTTGACTGTTTTCCCGTCTTCCTATTTGGTAGAACGTTGATTCAGTGTGGCTATGAACTTCATCGCAAAAAAAAAGATACCGGCTAGAAATTGGTGCTCGTGAGGATTTGGGGTTGCTACTCACAAACATTGAGTTGGTCATAAGTACACTCTTGAAATCTAATCACTTTCATCCAAGTCATTAATTGTTGTAAATTTTATTATAAACAGAAATTATAATTTCAATATATACTTTTTCATCAAATTGTTGCTTTTTCGGATTTGCAAGTTTTAGCCTAGCACTGGACTAATATGATGAGAGTGGTCTTCGTCGACTACGACGGACGAACAACAATAACAATTTTGGTCATATGCGTTAATGTAGTTTTTTTTCACTTCGGGGTCCGTGGGCAAATTTTGACTATAAAAAGGGGTCCTTGGGTAAAAAAAGTTGGGGAACCACTGTTGTAGATTATTATCAAAATATTACAGTAACTACGAGACAAGCAGACTACATTATTATCGACCGATCAGACTTTGAGAGATGTCCTCTGTCCTGTGTCCACCTTCAACTGTCTGCTGTATCTTCCTGGGATCTGCTGTATCTATCTGTCATATGTCTACTGTATCTATCTGTCATATGCTGTATCTACCTGTCATCTGCTGCATCTACCTGTCATCTGCTGTATCTACCTGTCATCTGCTGTATCTACTTGTCATCTGCTGTATCTACCTGTCATCTGCTGTATCTACCTGTCATATGCTGTATCTATATGTCATATGTCTACTGTATCTACATGTCATCTGCTGCATCTACCTGTCATCTGATGTATCTATCTGTCATTTGCTGTATCTATCTGTCATATGTCTACTGTATCTACCTGTCATCTGCTGTATCTACCTGTCATCTGCTGTATCTATCTGTCATCTGCTGTATATATCTGTCATCTGATGTACCTACCTGTCATCTGCTGTATCTATCTGTCATATGTTGTATCTACCTGTCATCTGCTGTATATATCTGTCATATGTCTACTGCATCTACCTGTCATCTGCTGTATCTATCTGTCATCTGCTGTATCTACCTGTCATCTGCTGTATCTACATGTCATCTGCTGTATCTACCTGTCATCTGCTGTATCTACCTGTCATCTGCTGTATCTACCTGTCATCTGCTGTATCTACCTGTCATCTGCTGTATCTACCTGTCATCTGCTGTATCTAACTGTCATCTGCTGTATCTACCTGTCATCTGCTGTATCTACCTGTCATCTGCTGTATCTACCTGTCATCTGCTGTATCTACCTGTCATCTGCTGTATCTACCTGTCATCTGCTGTATCTACCTGTCATAGTATGTATCTACCTGTCATCTGCTGTATCTACCTGTCATCTGCTGTATCTACCTGTCATCTGCTGTATCTACCTGTCATCTGATGTATCTACCTGTCATCTGCTGTATCTACCTGTCATCTGCTGTATCTACCTGTCAGCTGCTGCATCTACCTGTCAACTGTCTGCTTTATCTACCTGTCATCTGCTGTATCTACCTGTCATTTACCTGTCATATGATGTATCTACCTGTCATATACTGTATCTACCTGTCATCTGTCAGCTGTATCTACTGGTCATCTACTAGGCATAAGTTGTAACTTCCTGTCATCTGCTGTATCTACCTGTCATCTGCTGTATCTACCTGTCATCTGCTGTATCTACCTGTCATCTGCTGTATCTATCTGTCATCTGCTGTATCTACCTGTCATCTGCTGTATCTATCTGTCATATGCTGTATCTACCTGTCATCTGCTGTATCTATCTGTTATATGTCTACTGTATCTACCTGTCATCTGCTGTATCTATCTGTCATTTGCTGTATCTACATGTCATCAGCTGTATCTACCTGTCATCTGATGTATCTACCTGTCATCTGCTGTATCTACCTGTCATCTGGTGTATCTACCTGTCATCTGCTGTATCTACCTGTCATCTGCTGTATCTATCTGTCATCTGATGTATCTACCTGTCATCTGATGTATCTACCTGTCATCTGTTGTATCTATCTGTCATCTGCTGTATCTACTTGTCATCTGCTGTATCTATCTGTCATCTGCTGTATCTACAGATATCTCTTTTCTCATTTGACCTCAACAGGCGGACGACTCGCCTTCTTCGGACGGTCCACCGAGCACTGACCAACGGGAGACGCGTAGAGTGTCATTAGCGGAGGGTGAACAACTGTTTTTTAAACCTCTCCAGGACAACCCTGAGGGAATCTACCGGGAGCTCCAGTTAAACTATGTCAACAACTCGAGAGAGTGGAACGACATGGGAGTAACAACCTACTTATTTTCAGCCAAAGTCTTTCCTACACATCCTGGGGAATTTAGGTTTGTAGCGAAACTATAACCCAAGTATCTGTGCCACCATAACCCAAGTGTTTGTGCCACCATAACCCAAGTGTTTGTGCCACCATAACCCAAGTGTTTGTGCCACCATAACCCAAGTGTTTGTCTGTGCCACCATAACCCAAGTGTTTGTCTGTGTCACTATAACCCAAGTGTTTGTCTGTGCCACTATAACCCAAGTGTTTGTCTGTGCCACCATAACCCAAGTGTTTGTGCCACCATAACCCAAGTGTTTGTCTGTGCCACCATAACCCAAGTGTTTGTCTGTGCCACCATAACCCAAGTTTTTGTCTGTGCCACCATAACCCAAGTGTTTGTCTGTGCCACCATAACCCAAGTGTTTGTCTGTGCCACCATGACCCAAGTGTTTGTCTGTGTCACTATAACCCAAGTGTTTGTCTGTGCCACCATAACCCAAGTGTTTGTCTGTGCCACCATAACCCAAGTGTTTGTCTGTGCCACCATAACCCAAGTGTTTGTCTGTGCCACTATAACCCAAGTGTTTGTGCCACCATAACCCAAGTGTTTGTCTGTGCCACCATAACCCAAGTGTTTGTCTGTGCCACCATAACCCAAGTGTTTGTCTGTGCCACCATAACCCAAGTGTTTGTCTGTGCCACCATAACCCAAGTGTTTGTCTGTGCCATCATAACCCAAGTGTTTGTCTGTGCAACTATAACCCAAGTGTCTGTGCAACTATAACCCAAGTGTTTGTCTGTGCCACCATAACCCAAGTGTTTGTGCCACCATAACCCAAGTGTTTGTCTGTGCCACCATAACCCAAGTGTTTGTCTGTGCCACCATAGCCCAAGTGTGTCTGTGCCACCATAACCCAAGTGTTTGTCTGTGCCACAATAACCCAAGTGTTTGTCTGTGCCACCATAACCCAAGTGTTTGTCTGTGCCACAATAACCCAAGTGTTTGTCTGTGCCACCATAACCCAAGGGTTTGTCTGTGCCACCATAGCCCAAGTGTGTCTGTGCCACAATAACCCAAGTGTTTGTCTGTGCCACCATAACCCAAGTGTTTGTCTGTGCCACCATAACCCAAGTGTTTGTCTGTGCCACCATAACCCAAGTGTTTGTCTGTGCCACCATAACCCAAGTTTTTGTCTGTGCCACCATAACCCAAGTGTTTGTCTGTGCCACCATAACCCAAGTGTTTGTCTGTGCCACCATAACCCAAGTGTTTGTCTGTGCCACTATAATCCAAGTGTTTGTGCCACCATAACCCAAGTGTTTGTCTGTGCCACTATAACCCAAGTGTTTGTGCCACCATAACCCAAGTGTTTGTCTGTGCCACCATAACCCAAGTGTTTGTCTGTGCCACCATAACCCAAGTTTTTGTCTGTGCCACCATAACCCAAGTGTTTGTCTGTGCCACCATAACCCAAGTGTTTGTCTGTGCCACCATAACCCAAGTGTTTGTCTGTGTCACTATAACCCAAGTGTTTGTCTGTGCCACTATAACCCAAGTGTTTGTGCCACCATAACCCAATTGTTTGTCTGTGCCACTATAACCCAAGTGTTTGTGCCACCATAACCCAGGTGTTTGTCTGTGCCACCATAACCCAAGTGTTTGTCTGTGCCACCATAACCCAAGTGTTTGTCTGTGCCATCATAACCCAAGTGTTTGTCTGTGCAACTATAACCCAAGTGTCTGTGCAACTATAACCCAAGTGTTTGTCTGTGCCACCATAACCCAAGTGTTTGTCTGTGCCACGATAACCCAAGTGTGTTTGTGCCACCATAACCCAAGTGTGTCTGTGCCACCATAACCCAAGTGTTTGTCTGTGCCACTATAACCCAAGTGTTTGTCTGTGCCACCACAACCCAAGTGTCTGTGCAACTATAACCCAAGTGTTTGTCTGTGCCACGATAACCCAAGTGTGTTTGTGCCACCATAACCCAAGTGTGTCTGTGCCACCATAACCCAAGTGTTTGTCTGTGCCACTATAACCCAAGTGTTTGTCTGTGCCACCATAGCCCAAGTGTGTCTGTGCCACCATAACCCAAGTGTTTGTCTGTGCCACAATAACCCAAGTGTTTGTCTGTGCCACCATAACCCAAGTGTTTGTCTGTGCCACCATAACCCAAGGGTTTGTCTGTGCCACCATAGCCCAAGTGTGTCTGTGCCACCATAACCCAAGTGTTTGTCTGTGCCACCATAACCCAAGTGTTTGTCTGTGCCACCATAACCCAAGTGTTTGTCTGTGCCACCATAACCCAAGGGTTTGTCTGTGCCACTATAAACCAAGTGTTTGTCTGTGCCACTATAACACAAGTGTGTCTGTGCCACCATAACCCAAGTGTGTTGTGCCACTATAACCCAAGTGTGTCTGTGCACCATAACCCAAGTGTGTCTGTGCCACCATAACCCAAGTGTTTGTCTGTGCCACATACCCAAGTGTCGTGCACCATAACCCAAGTGTGTCTGTGCCACCATAACCCAAGTGTTTGTCTGTGCCACCATAACCCAAGTGTGTCTGTGCCACCATAACCCAAGTGTTTGTCTGTGCCACCATAACCCAAGTGTTTGTCTGTGCCACCATAACCCAAGTGTGTCTGTGCCACTATAACCCAAGTGTTTGTCTGTGCCACCATAACCCAAGTGTTTGTCTGTGCCACCATAACCCAAGTGTTTGTCTGTGCCACCATAACCCAAGTGTTTGTCTGTGCCACCATAACCCAAGTGTTTGTCTGTGCCACATAACCCAAGTGTTTGTCTGTGCCACCATAACCCAAGTGTTTGTCTGTGCCACCATAACCCAAGTGTGTCTGTGCCACTATAACCCAAGTGTTTGTCTGTGCCACTATAACCCAAGTGTTTGTCTGTGCCACCATAACCCAAGTGTTTGTCTGTGCCACCATAACCCAAGTGTTTGTCTGTGCCACCATAACCCAAGTGTTTGTGCCACCATAACCCAAGTGTTTGTGCCACCATAACCCAAGTGTTTGTGCCACCATAACCCAAGTGTGTCTGTGCCACCATAACCCAAGTGTTTGTGCCACCATAACCCAAGTGTGTTGTGCCACCATAACCCAAGTGTTTGTGCCACCATAACCCAAGTGTTTGTGCCACCATAACCCAAGTGTTTGTGCCACCATAACCCAAGTGTTTGTGCCACCATAACCCAAGTGTTTGTCTGTGCCACCATAACCCAAGTGTTTGTCTGTGCCACCATAACCCAAGTGTTTGTCTGTGCCACCATAACCCAAGTGTGTCTGTGCCACTATAACCCAAGTGTTTGTCTGTGCCACTATAACCCAAGTGTTTGTCTGTGCCATCATAACCCAAGTGTTTGTCTGTGCCACCATAACCCAATTGTTTGTCTGTGCCATCATAACCCAAGTGTTTGTCTGTGCCACCATAACCCAAGTGTTTGTCTGTGCCATCATAACCCAAGTGTTTGTCTGTGCCATCATAACCCAAGTGTTTGTCTGTGCCACCATAACCCAAGTGTTTGTCTGTGCCATCATAACCCAAGTGTTTGTCTGTGCCACCATAACCCAAGTGTTTGTCTGTGCCACCATAACCCAAGTGTTTGTGTGTGCCACCATAACCCAAGTGTGTCTGTGCCACTATAACCCAATTGTTTGTCTGTGCCACCATAACCCAAGTGTGTCTGTGCCATCATAACCCAAGTGTGTCTGTGCCACCATAACCCAAGTGTTTGTGTGTGCCACTATAACCCAAGTGTTTGTCTGTGCCACCATAACCCAAGTGTGTCTGTGCCACCATAACCCAAGTGTTTGTCTGTGCCACCATAACCCAAGTGTGTTTGTGCCACTATAGCCCAAGTGTTTGTCTGTGCCACTATAACCCAAGTGTGTCTGTGCCACCATAACCCAAGTGTGTCTGTGCCATCATAACCCAAGTGTGTCTGTGCCACCATAACTCAAGTGTTTGTCTGTGCCACTATAACCCAAGTGTTTGTCTGTGCCACTATAACCCAAGTGTTTGTCTGTGTCACCATAACCCAAGTGTTTGTCTGTGCCACCATAACCCAAGTGTGTCTGTGCCACCATAACCCAAGTGTTTGTCTGTGCCACCATAACCCAAGTGTGTCTGTGCCACTATAACCCAAGTGTTTGTCTGTGCCACTATAACCCAAGTGTTTGTCTGTGTCACCATAACCCAAGTGTTTGTCTGTGCCACCATAACCCAAGTGTTTGTCTGTGCCACCATAACCCAAGTGTTTGTCTGTGCCACTATAACCCAAGTGTTTGTCTGTGCCACTATAACCCAAGTGTTTGTCTGTGCCACTATAACCCAAGTGTGTCTGTGCCATCATAACCCCAGTGTTAGTCTGTGCCACTATAACCCAAGTGTGTCTGTGCCACCATAACCCAAGTGTTTGTCTGTGCCACCATAACCCAAGTGTTTGTCTGTGCCACTATAACCCAAGTGTTTGTCTGTGCCACTATAACCCAAGTGTTTGTCTGTGCCACTATAACCCAAGTGTGTCTGTGCCATCATAACCCAAGTGTGTCTGTGCCACCATAACCCAAGTGTTTGTGTGTGCCACTATAACCCAAGTGTTTGTCTGTGCCACCATAGCCCAAGTGTTTGTCTGTGCCACCATAACCCAAGTGTGTCTGTGCCACCATAGCCCAAGTGTTTGTCTGTGCCATCATAACCCAAGTGTGTCTGTGCCACCATAGCCCAAGTGTTTGTCTGTGCCACCATAACCCAAGTGTGTCTGTGCCACCATAGCCCAAGTGTTTGTCTGTGCCACCATAACCCAAGTGTTTGTCTGTGCCACCATAACCCAGTTGTTTGTCTGTGCCACCATAACCCAAGTGTTTGTCTGTGCCACCATAACCCAAGTGTTTGTCTGTGCCACCATAACCCAAGTTTTTGTCTGTGCCACCATAACCCAAGTGTTTGTCTGTGCCACCATAACCCAAGTGTGTCTGTGCCACTATAACCCAAGTGTTTGTCTGTGCCACCATAAACCAAGTGTGTCTGTGCTACCATAATAAAATCTACTTAGCTAAGACAGGTTGTTGCCTGGGGGATCGGTTTAGAGAACACCTGTACAATATAAATAAACAGACCCTAACGATTTAGTATGTTTGATCCACATGGATTAAACCAAATTCACAATTTTACTTAACTGTGTATGTAAGTCTGTGCTACCTATCTGTGTATGTGTGCTACCTATTCCTGCGTGTATCTGTGCTACCTACTCGCGTGCGCGTGCGTGTGCGCGTGTGTGTGTGCGTGTGTGCGCGTGTGTGTGTGTGTGTGTTTTTCTGTCACCTATTGTTTCTGTCACAGACTGACCTATTGTCTCTGTCACAGACTGACCTACAATGTCAAGTACAAGCTGCCAGACACAACCAAGGTCATGGTCTGGGCTAACAAGTTTCAAGACGATTGTTTGGTCACCGTTACACTGCCCAATACACCAAACAGTTGGACGCAAGCGGCTGACTTTTCTCAGGTTGTTTTGGTCAATGTTCATATCGTCATTTAAATCAGTAGTAGCGTTGTTTAAAGCTAATATGTAGTCGTGTTGTCCATAATTAATCTGTAGTAAAGTTGTCTATATATTCCATGGCCATGTTGTCTAGACACATGACAGTCGTGTTCTCTAATCAGTCACAGGCATTTGGTCTGGACAGTGGGTATTCGTGTTGTATCGTTGGTCAATACTTGTGTTAGTTTAAAAGAAGTTATCCTTACTTATTATTTTTCGATCAAAAGTATGTGGCTACACCCCTTTACACCTAATGTTAACATTGCACAAATACCACAGATCACTCAGAACATGTTTGTGGGCAACTCTCTGGCGATGCTGTCAGCAGAAGAGAAAGGATTTGATGCGGTACTCAACCTTGACCCTGAAACCGAAGAGAAGGTTCAAGATGACTGGCCAGCAAAAGTAGCCAGATACTTTCAGAGCGTTTCCCAGGAGATTGGGTCAGGGAATGAGGTTGAACCAGAACAGGTAATGTTGGTCGACAATTTTTTCCTTGACCTTTAACTGCTCAGGGCGGCTTAGATAGATGTATCTAAATGCCAGTGGAATGAACGAGGCCCACTGGGCATTAGAAATGTTTTCCTCTGGTGGACATGACTTTACAACCCTGTAGATATATATGTTATATAAATCTGAGAACGGTTACCCGTTGTTGGGAATGATAGAGTCAATAGATCATTGGCGAGTTGAACGTGCAATGGTCAACTGTCATAGTAACATATCACTTACATCATACCCAACCACAAAGATATGCCGGTGCCGTGAGAACACGCCCACATCACATACGCATAAGCTAGTGGTTAGACCGCGCCCACATCACATACACATAAGTTGGTGGTTAGACCACGCCCACATCACATACACATAAGTTGGTGGTTAGACCACGTCCCGCATAAAACACACGTTACTGTGCCGTGAGACCACGCCCCTGCCCCCTTTACACATATCCTAAATGTAGAGTCGCACTTCTTGATATTGCTAAATAAAAAATTTTGTAAAGTACATTTCCCTAGGATTTTGTTGTGTTTTTTTTTACATTATGATGTGAGATAGACATTAATTCAACATTATTAGTTCTATGTTAAACATCGTGTTGTTGATTGCCATGTTTTTAGATTCAAACTCTGGTCAAGTGGCTATGGAACGCCTACCCCAAGTACAAGAAAATTCTCATCGGTGACAGCGATGGTGTGAGCGCCGTGGGCAGCGCCATGACAGCCTATATCTTCGCCAACAACCCAAACCTCACCTTCGAGGAGGCCTACAAATTTGTGTCGGCGAGGAAATTCGTCTTCTGTCACAAAGGACTCAAAGATACTCTGTTAGAATCGTACCCCAGAGATTAAAGTAACCTGTAAACAGTTGCCAGCCCTTCCACATTTCCCTTCACTTCAAATATATACACATTATTCTAACACTTGAAAGTGTTGACTATTTTTTTCAATTCTTATATTTTCGTTTGAAAATAAATAGTTCTCGTCATTTTTAAATCACTTCTAACTTCTAAAGAATTAATCAAGTCGTGAAACAATGAGATAAACTACTAAAATGCTACCTCACTTTGGTGAGACCTGTACTAAAGAATATGCATCTTCTGTGTGGGACCCATCCACCAAAGAAAACATTGATAAACTAGAACAAATTCAAAAAAGAGCTTCCGGATTCATTAGTGGGAATATTCAAAATTGAAAAGAGTAACACCATTAGTTGAATCATTGAGCCTAGAGGATAGATGAAAAAGAGCAAATTGGTAATAAGACATAAGGCAACTAATTCTAATTTGGAAATACAACACAAAGATAACTTAATACAACCCTCAGATAGACATTAGGATTAGGATAAAAACACTTTTCTCACACCTCTCAAAAGGCAGCACAGGACCGGGACAAATGGCGTGAGATAGTGAGCAGTTCACGTTGGTGCCACAACGTCGGGTTAAGGGATAGTTCAAGTTCATGGAAGAATAAACACATACAAATTATATTTAATTTCTTCTCATTTTGAATTCGAGCGTGGAATGGGTTGCCTGATCAAACTAAGAAAACCAACTCTCATTTAAAACTGTAACTCTAATCAAAATGCAAGACTAGACAAAAACCATGGATAAGCGTTGGGGGATATATAATCTTTTGTATAGAAGGAGCGTCTGCAATAACTAAAAGATCAGGGGTGGCCTGACCTGTAGTAAATGAGAGCCATTTTAAATATTTTTTAACTGTTGAGAGCCGCATTGAAGCATTATAGGTCATTAAACCTCGCTTGGAAATCTTCCAGTAATCCTTGTAACATATCTTTCATAAATTGCACGCGAGCCGCAATGTGAACACAGAAGAGCCGCATGCGGCTCGTGAGCCGCGGTTTTGCCACCGTTGTAATAGATACTATAAAATAATTGATATTTATTCTCACATCACTTAGTTTAGGCCACGAAAATATAAACATTCATGGTCGTATATAAGGACGGACAACAGAGGGTGGACCGTCATTACTATTTAGGAGCCCAATTTCTCATTACACAGACTGGCAGAAAACAATTGACTTAATTTTGAATTATTTAAAACATGTCATTAAACCTCAAAACTAATTTTCCGATCAACTAAATTAATTAATTTATTTATTTTTGCCGGTTTTTGTAACTTCGCCAAGATTTCGTTTTGTATAATAAATTTGTAACCTATAACTTTTAACCCTAATTTTTACGAAAAACTAAGTAGTATTTTTTATTAATTTTTTTTATTCTTTTCTAAGTTTAATTTTATTTAAAAATTGTTCTATACATTTCAAACTTAGGCGCCGAGACAACGTTTCGTGTATTATTTTTCCCTATTATAATTATAGGCATAAAAACTTGGAGATTGTTTCGTTAAGTCAAGTTCTTCGTATAAGGTTTTCGTATCTAATAAAAGGCTCTTCTCAATCCTTGTAAATTGAGATCGTTTCAGTTTAGTTTCCATAGATTGTATGACTTGGCATAAAGACGTGTGGTCACATAGATTGTATGACTTGGCATAAAGACGTGTGGTCACATAGATTGTATGACTTGGCATAAAGACGTGTGGCCACATACATTGTATGACTTGGCATAAAGACGTGTGGCCACATAGATTGTATGACTTGGCATAAAGAATTGTGGCCACATAGATTGTATGACTTGGCATAAAGACTTGTGGCCACATAGATTGTATGACTTGGCATAAAGACGTGTGGTCACATAGATTGTATGACTTGGCATAAAGACGTGTGGTCACATAGATTGTATGACTTGACATAAAGACTTGTGGTCACATAGATTGTATGACTTGGCATAAAGACGTGTGGTCACATAGATTGTATGACTTGACATAAAGACTTGTGGTCACATAGATTGTATGACTTGACATAAAGACTTGTGGCCACATAGATTGTATGACTTGGCATAAAGACTTGTGGTCACATAGATTGTATGACTTGGCATAAAGACGTGTGGTCACATAGATTGTATGACTTGGCATAAAGACGTGTGGTCACATAGATTGTATGACTTGGCATAAAGACGTGTGGTCACATAGATTGTATGACTTGGCATAAAGACGTGTGGTCACATAGATTGTATGACTTGGCATAAAGACGTGTGGTCACATAGATTGTATGACTTGGCATAAAGACTTGTGGCCACATAGATTGTATGACTTGGCATAAAGACTTGTGGCCACATAGATTGTATGACTTGGCATAAAGACGTGTGGTCACATAGATTGTATGACTTGGCATAAAGACGTGTGGTCACATAGATTGTATGACTTGGCATAAAGACGTGTGGTCACATAGATTGTATGACTTGGCATAAAGACTTGTGGCCACATAGATTGTATGACTTGGCATAAAGACGTGTGGCCACATAGATTGTATGACTTGGCATAAAGACTTGTGGCCACATAGATTGTATGACTTGGCATAAAGACTTGTGGCCACATAGATTGTATGACTTGGCATAAAGACGTGTGGCCACATAGATTGTATGACTTGGCAAAAAAAACTTGTGGCCACATAGATTGTATGACTTGGCATAAAGACGTGTGGCCACATAGATTGTATGACTTGGCATAAAGACTTGTGGCCACATAGATTGTATGACTTGGCATAAAGACTTGTGGCAACATAGATTGTATGACTTGGCATAAAGACTTGTGGCCACATAGATTGTATGACTTGGCATAAAGACTTGTGGCCACATAGATTGTATGACTTGGCATAAAGACTTGTGGCCACATAGATTGTATGACTTGGCATAAAGACTTGTGGCCACATAGATTGTATGACTTGGCATAAAGACTTGTGGCCACATAGATTGTATGACTTGGCATAAAGACGTGTGGCCACATAGATTGTATGACTTGGCATAAAGACGTGTGGCCACACAGATTGTATGACTTGGCATAAAGACGTGTGGCCACACAGATTGTATGACTTGGCATAAAGACTTGTGGCCACATAGATTGTATGACTTGGCATAAAGACTTGTGGCCACATAGATTGTATGACTTGGCATAAAGACTTGTGGCCACATAGATTGTATGACTTGGCATAAAGACGTGTGGCCACATAGATTGTATGACTTGGCATAAAGACGTGTGGCCACATAGATTGTATGACTTGGCATAAAGACTTGTGGCCACATAGATTGTATGACTTGGCATAAAGACTTGTGGCCACATAGATTGTATGACTTGGCATAAAGACTTGTGGCCACATAGATTGTATGACTTGGCATAAAGACGTGTGGCCACATAGATTGTATGACTTGGCATAAAGACGTGTGGCCACATAGATTGTATGACTTGGCATAAAGACTTGTGGCCACATAGATTGTATGACTTGGCATAAAGACTTGTGGCTACATAGATTGTATGACTTGGCATAAAGAATCGTGGCCACATAGTTTGTATGACTTGGCATAAAGACTTGTGGCCACATAGATTGTATGACTTGGCATAAAGACTTGTGGCCACATAGATTGTATGACTTGGCATAAAGACTTGTGGCCACATAGATTGTATGACTTGGCATAAAGACGTGTGCCCACATAGATTGTATGACTTGGCATAAAGACGTGTGGCCACATAGATTGTATGACTTGGCATAAAGAATTGTGGCCACATAGATTGTATGACTTGGCATAAAGACTTGTGGCCACATAGATTGTATGACTTGGCATAAAGACGTGTGGTCACATAGATTGTATGACTTGGCATAAAGACGTGTGGCCACATAGATTGTATGACTTGGCATAAAGACTTGTGGCCACATAGATTGTATGACTTGGCATAAAGACGTGTGGCCACATAGATTGTATGACTTGGCATAAAGACGTGTGGTCACATAGATTGTATGACTTGGCATAAAGAATTGTGGCCACATAGATTGTATGACTTGGCATAAAGACGTGTGGTCACATAGATTGTATGACTTGGCATAAAGACGTGTGGCCACATAGATTGTATGACTTGGCATAAAGACGTGTGGCCACATAGATTGTATGACTTGGCATAAAGAATTGTGGTCACATAGATTGTATGACTTGGCATAAAGACGTGTCGTCACATAGATTGTATGACTTGGCATAAAGAATTGTGGCCACATAGATTGTATGACTTGGCATAAAGAATTGTGGCCACATAGATTGTATGACTTGGCATAAAGACTTCTGTTTACATAGAATGTATGACTTGGCATAAAGACGTGTGGTCACATAGATTGTATGACTTGGCATAAAGAATTGTGGCCACATAGATTGTATGACTTGGTATAAAGACGTGTGGCCACATAGATTGTATGACTTGGCATAAAGAATTGTGGCCACATAGATTGTATGACTTGGCATAAAGACTTGTGGTCACATAGATTGTATGACTTGGCATAAAGACGTGTGGTCACATAGATTGTATGACTTGGCATAAAGAATTGTGGCCACATAGATTGTATGACTTGGCATAAAGAATTGTGGTCACATAGATTGTATGACTTGGCATAAAGACGTGTGGCCACATAGATTGTATGACTTGGCATAAAGACGTTTGACCTATTAAAGGGTTTCAAGGACGTAATGTTGTGCCATCTATAACATAGTGACATCAACAATATGGAGTGTCATCTATAGCATAGTGACATCAACACTATGAAGTGTCATCTATGGCATAGTGAAATCAACAATATGGAGTGTCATCTATGGCATAGTGACATCAACAATATGGAATGTCATCTATAACATAGTGCCTCAATATATGGAATGTACAATTTCATTAAAACGAAACTCAATATTAACATTAATATTTTAACAAATAAAACACAACAAAATGCACTTCAACAAAGCAATGGTGCCATACATGTCTGCACCAGAGCAAGACAAAGGTTTATGCACAATTCAATGCTAAATTGGTTAATTGTTATATAAACAAAGAAAACCAACTCACTATTATTAAAACTCTAATAAAAATGAAAGTCAATACAAACATAACGATTTTGAGTTTTGTTTAAAAGATTGATTTATTGTTAAGTTTAATTTATTCTACTGAAATGTCTTCAGCTCCATTTCTTCTTTCCTTACATTCTAGTTGGCCATGTTCCCTTGGTCACCACTTGAGTAGATGATGTGCTACGTAAACGAACATTCCTAGTGTACAAAACTTTCATTTGCTGATAATTTGTAAAGTAAGGCTATAAAAAGTAACTATTACATACAATCATATTTCGTTATAACTTGATTTTATTGTGACTGAGACTCCAATATCACTTCTAATGGATCATATCCCAATGCGAAAAGCTAATTTAGGTCAAGTTACTTTTCTTATAAATCAAATTTGTAACTTGCAGATTTCTCCGTCAGCTTGAAGTATGAAATTTGTGATAGATCAAATTCTATACTCTGTGGTTTACATCACGTAATATCCTAGTGTTTTACATCCCGAAATCTGTCTCCAGTGTTCTATCCTAGTGTATGTGGCAAGTCATCGCCCATCTAAACCAGAGGTCCCAACATAAGGGAGGTCACTACAGGGCTTCCGTGATGACAGAGAACCTCTCCAGGTGCTTTCCCCTGATGACGGTGATGCGCAGCATGTCTGACTTCTCCACCATGCTGTACACGTCACTCGAAGAGTACATCTTGACCCCATTGATGTCAATGATGACGTCACCGGCATGTAAGCCCCCTCTGGGGATGACACAAGAAACAAGACACGTTGATGGACATGTGTGTTATTATTTGTCCAGATGGTGTAAAATTGAATGGAGAATAACGCCTGAAAGTTTGGTCAAAGTCCATCCATTAACCCAGTAGCCAATGTTTTAACGTCTGAAAGTTTGGTCAAAGTCCATCCATTAACCCAGTAGCCAATGTTTTAACGTCTGAAAGTTTGGTCAAAGTCCATCCATTAACCCAGTAGCCAATGTTTTAACGTCTGAAAGTTTGGTCAAAGTCCATCCATTAACCCAGTAGCCAATGTTTTAACGTCTGAAAGTTTGGTCAAAGTCCATCCATTAACCCAGTAGCCAATGTTTTAACGTCTGAAAGTTTGGTCAAAGTCCATCCATTAACCCAGTAGCCAATGTTTTAACGTCTGAAAGTTTGGTCAAAGTCCATCCATTAACCCAGTAGCCAATGTTTTAACGTCTGAAAGTTTGGTCAAAGTCCATCCATTAACCCAGTAGCCAATGTTTTAACGTCTGAAAGTTTGGTCAAAGTCCATCCATTAACCCAGTAGCCAATGTTTTAACGTCTGAAAGTTTGGTCAAAGTCCATCCATTAACCCAGTAGCCAATGTTTTAACGTCTGAAAGTTTGGTCAAAGTCCATCCATTAACCCAGTAGCCAAATGTTTTAACGTCTGAAAGTTTGGTCAAAGTCCATCCATTAACCCAGTAGCCAAATGTTTTAACGTCTGAAAGTTTGGTCAAAGTCCATCCATTAACCCAGTAGCCAATGTTTTAACGTCTGAAAGTTTGGTCAAAGTCCATCCATTAACCCAGTAGCCAATGTTTTAACGTCTGAAAGTTTGGTCAAAGTCCATCCATTAACCCAGTAGCCAATGTTTTAACGTCTGAAAGTTTGGTCAAAGTCCATCCATTAACCCAGTAGCCAATGTTTTAACGTCTGAAAGTTTGGTCAAAGTCCATCCATTAACCCAGTAGCCAATGTTTTAACGTCTGAAAGTTTGGTCAAAGTCCATCCATTAACCCAGTAGCCAATGTTTTAACGTCTGAAAGTTTGGTCAAAGTCCATCCATTAACCCAGTAGCCAATGTTTTAACGTCTGAAAGTTTGGTCAAAGTCCATCCATTAACCCAGTAGCCAATGTTTTAACGTCTGAAAGTTTGGTCAAAGTCCATCCATTAACCCAGTAGCCAATGTTTTAACGTCTGAAAGTTTGGTCAAAGTCCATCCATTAACCCAGTAGCCAAATGTTTTAACGTCTGAAAGTTTGGTCAAAGTCCATCCATTAACCCAGTAGCCAAATGTTTTAACGTCTGAAAGTTTGATCAAAGTCCATCCATTAACCCAGTAGCCAAATGTTTTAACGTCTGAAAGTTTGGTCAAAGTCCATCCATTAACCCAGTAGCCAATGTTTTAACGTCTGAAGGTTTGGTCAAAGTCCATCCATTAACCCAGTAGCCAATGTTTTAACGTCTGAAGGTTTGGTCAAAGTCCATCCATTAACCCAGTAGCCAATGTTTTAACGTCTGAAGGTTTGGTCAAAGTCCATCCATTAACCCAGTAGCCAATGTTTTAACGTCTGAAGGTTTGATCAAAGTCCATCCATTAACCCAGTAGCCAATGTTTTAACGTCTGAAGGTTTGGTCAAAGTCCATCCATTAACCCAGTAGCCAAATGTTTTAAATTCTTTTTAATTCCTTAATATTAACTCGTGGCGTCTGCTTGATTGATGATGATGCCTCGATTGTTTACCGAAAAAACTTTGGATCGATTTTTAAACCACTTTCCCGTATTCTAGCGAGCTGAGTTTTTGCGCTGAAAATTTGCAGGCAGACTCGTGCCCATGATAAAAATGATCTATCAAAATTTCAGATCGATCGAATGTACTGTAATTAAATTAATGAATACTTAGATTATCTCTATTTATCTCTATGTAGCATGTTAATTTGTGTGCTAAAGTGTCGCGGTGCATATTCCATTGAACAACCTTTTAAATATTTTCCTGTTGCGCGGTGCGGTGCGTATTATATTGACGATACTTTTTTAAAAAAATATTCCCGATCTGTAAATGTTTATGCATAACAAACATTTTGGATTTTTTGATTATCGTGCGATTCGTATTATAATGAACATACTTTTAGTTATGTCTCATAAATAAAGGATTTATAGTCAAACACTTTGTTTTTAACGGGTTTGATTTTTATAAAGCTCATATAAGAGAAGAAAACATTTTGGGGCCCCGGCCCTCAAAAAGTGGTAATTTCTTTTTAATATTATACCAGAAACCTATGCAGGAGTGCACTCATCAGCTTCCAAAGTTTCATGGACATAAGATGTATAAAATATTAAGTACCTATATGTCGCGTTAGGGGCCGTCCATAAATGACGTCACACACCTGGGGGGGGGGTCCCAGATCTGTGACGATGTGTGACGAGGGGGGGGGGTTAAGAATTGTGACGGCACGTCAAAACACTCAAAACACGCTACTTTAAATCAATGTTCCACTTAAATGTTTAATTTCTTACAATTTATTTTATGACGTTTTAAGTTTTACATGGAGTCATACGTGTTACTTATTACTATATTTGAGTGCAGCCTTACACTAAATACATACTTAAATGACAATAAAGTGATTTTGAAACATGCTCATTTTCAAATAGAAAATACCGCTTTTAGAGGCGGGGGGGGGGTCCACAGCTTTGTGACGTCATATTGGACGGGAATCTAAGTTTTTGTGACGAAGTGTGACACGAGGAGGGTGGGGGGAGGGTAAAAATCGGCCAAACTCGTGTGATGTTATTTATGGATGGCCCCTTAATAAGAAAATAACGCCATTAATCTCATATGCCAAGTCCAACTTACGCATAGGCAGGGGAGCTAACTATGACTCTGTGAATGTAAACACCACCAGATATCTCCGGAAAGTCTGCAAATTTCTCCTTGAGTTCCATGATGATAGGGACTGTGGCGGGCAGCATGGTGATGCCCATGTACCGCCGCTTGTTGGTCTCCTTCCCATTGGGCAGATAGTTGGGCTTCTTGTTGAGCTCAGCTGGGCAGCAGATGAACACAAAGACATTTCTTAAAACTGGTGTTTTTCAGGGTGAGGAAGAACGCTGAACTCTATACTTTCAATGTGTCTTTATAATAGGCAGAATCACATTTTTATATGTAAGGCAGAATGGACAGTTTTCGTGATTCATGTGCATGTATGGTGTTATAGACAGTTTGGTGTTATGGACAGTTTGGTGTTATAGACAGTTTGGTGTTATAGACAGTTTGGTGTTATAGACAGTTGTCATGGCTATGTGAATCTATGTTGTTATGGACATTTGTCATGGCTATGTCTATGTATGGTGTTATGGACAGTGGTCATGGCTATGTGTATGTTACAGATAGTTGTCATGGCTATCTCTATGTATGTTAGTATAGACAGTTGTCTATGTACGGTGTTATGAACAGTGGTCATGGCTATGTGTATGTAAACCAAACAGAGGCTCGCCTTTCCCAGCCAAGAGGTCAGCTTTCTCCAGTAGTGGCAGGGCATAGTCCGATGGGATGGCAAAGGAGATGCCTTCAGTCAGCTTTAACGTATTGATACCAATAGCACGGCCATCCTGGAGGGTCAAAGTAAGTGTCAAATTATTGGATGTGGTAACGTGTCAAAGTAAGTGTCAAATTATTGGATGTGGTAACGTGTCCAAGTAAGTGTCAAATTATTGGATGTGGTAACGTGTCAAAGTAAGTGTCAAATTATTGGATGTGGTAACGTGTCAAAGTAAGTGTCAAATTATTGGATGTGGTAAAGTGTCAAATTATTGGATGTGGCAACGTGTCAAAGTAAGTGTCAAATTATTGGATGTGGTAACGTGTCAAAGTAAGTGTCAAATTATTGGATGTGGTAAAATGTCAAAGTAAGTGTCAAATTATTGGATGTGGTAACGTGTCAAAGTAAGTGTCAAATTATTGGATGTGGTAACGTGTCAAAGTAAGTGTCAAATTATTGGATGTGGTAAAATGTCAAAGTAAGTGTCAAATTATTGGATGTGGTAACGTGTCAAAGTAAGTGTCAAATTATTGGATGTGGTAACGTGTCAAAGTAAGTGTCAAATTATTGGATGTGGTAACGTGTCAAAGTAAGTGTCAAATTATTGGATGTGGTAATGTGTCAAAGTAAGTGTCGAATTATTGGATGTGGTAACGTGTCAAAGTAAGTGTCAAATTATTGGATGTGGTAACGTGTCAAAGTAAGTGTCAAATTATTGGATGTGGTAACGTGTCAAAGTAAGTGTCGAATTATTGGATGTGGTAATGTGTCAAAGTAAGTGTCAAATTATTGGATGTGGTAATGTGTCAAAGTAAGTGTCAAATTATTGGATGTGGTAACGTGTCAAAGTAAGTGTCGAATTATTGGATGTGGTAACGTGTCAAAGTAAGTGTCGAATTATTGGATGTGGTAACGTGTCAAAGTAAGTGTCGAATTATTGGATGTGGTAACGTGTCAAAGTAAGTGTCAAATTATTGGATGTGGTAACGTGTCAAAGTAAGTGTCAAATTATTGGATGTGGTAACGTGTCAAAGTAAGTGTCAAATTATTGGATGTGGTAATGTGTCAAAGTAAGTGTCGAATTATTGGATGTGGTAACGTGTCAAAGTAAGTGTCAAATTATTGGATGTGGTAACGTGTCAAAGTAAGTGTCAAATTATTGGATGTGGTAACGTGTCAAAGTAAGTGTCAAATTATTGGATGTGGTAACGTGTCAAAGAAAGTGTCAAATTATTGGATGTGGTAATGTGTCAAAGTAAGTGTCAAATTATTGGATGTGGTAACGTGTCAAAGTAAGTGTCAAATTATTGGATGTGGTAACGTGGCAAAGTAAGTGTCAAATTATTGGATGTGGTAACGTGTCAAAGTAAGTGTCGAATTATTGGATGTGGTAACGTGTCAAAGTAAGTGTCGAATTATTGGATGTGGTAACGTGTCAAAGTAAGTGTCAAATTATTGGATGTGGTAACGTGTCAGAGTAAGTGTCAAATTATTGGATGTGGTAACGTGGCAAAGTAAGTGTCAAATTATTGGATGTGGTAATGTGTCAAAGTAAGTGTCAAATTATTGGATGTGGTAACGTGTCAAAGTAAGTGTCAAATTATTGGATGTGGTAACGTGTCAAAGTAAGTGTCAAATTATTGGATGTGGTAACGTGTCAAAGTAAGTGTCAAATTATTGGATGTGGTAACGTGTCAAAGTAAGTGTCAACTTATTGAATGCGGTAACTTGTCAAAGTAAGTGTCAACTTATTGAATGCGGTAACTTGTCAAAGTAAGTGTCAACTTAAGTGGACAAAATACTTAACGTATACAAATGTCACATAAGGTCGGCGTTGATGAAATCATAGAACTGACTAAGAAGGGTTTATGATAGTAAAATTACGTTTTCCACAGGTAGTGGTGTCAGTCATGTAGGTAGTGGTGTCAGTCATGTAAGTAGTGGTGTCAGTCATGTAGGTAGTAGTGTCAGTCATGTAGGTAGTGGTGTCAGTCATGTAGGTAGTGGTGTCAGTCATGTAGGTAGTAGTGTCAGTCATGTAGGTAGTGGTGTCAGTCATGTAGGTAGTGGTGTCAGTCATGTATGTAGTAGTGTCAGTCATGTAGGTAGTGGTGTCAGTCATGTAGGTAGTGGTGTCAGTCATGTAGGTAGTGGTGTCAGTCATGTAGGTAGTGGTGTCAGTCATGTATGTAGTAGTGTCAGTCATGTAGGTAGTAGTGTCAGTCATGTAGGTAGTGGTGTCAGTCATGTAGGTAGTAGTGTCAGTCATGTAGGTAGTAGTGTCAGTCATGTAGGTAGTGGTGTCAGCCATGTAGTCAGTGGTGTCAGTCATGAAAGTAGTAGTGTCATGTTATGTAAAATGTTGTGTGGGACGTAACATTACAAAGACTCACACAGAACAAGTCTTTGTGTGATGAATTTATTTTTAAAAGTTTCAACTTACTAAGTTCACAAGCGGTCCGCCAGAGTTCCCTAACTGAAACACATAAGTGAAATAAATTTGATACTTGGAGTTTGAACAATTTTATTTTAGATAACACAAAAAAGTTGAGGCTTAAACTTTCAGCGGTCATCTATATGTTACATTGGCCAACAATTATATGTTACATTGGCCAACAATTATATGTTACATTGGTCAACAATTATATGTTACATTGGCCAACAATTATATGTTACATTGGCCAACAATTATATGTTACATTGGCCAACAATTATATGTTACATTGGCCAACAATTATATGTTACATTGGCCAACAATTATATGTTACATTGGCCAACAATTATATGTTACATTGGTCAACAATTATATGTTACATTGGCCAACAATTATATGTTACATTGGCCAACAATTATATTTTAAACACGCCTTCTCCACAATCCCCTGTGTGAACGTACAGATGAGCTTTTCTACCCTAGCCCACTGTTTGCAGAAGTAAATTTTAACCAAAGTCACACGGCATTTTTGTGGTCGTCAAGATATATCCAGGCTTACAGTGGCTCCAATCAACAACACATGTATCCATCCTCCAAATGCCCCAAACCACTGTTAGATTAAGCCAACAGATCCTACAGTTCGATTATACCTACATACCATACAGTTCGATTATACCTACATACCATACAGTTCGATTATACCAACATACCATACAGTTTGATTATACCTACATACCATACAGTTCGATTATACCAACATACCATACAGTTCAATTATACCAACATACCATATAGTTCGATTATACCTACAGACCATACTGTTTTTTTTTAACTTATTAATTTTGGCTTCCATTTTGATCGAAATTGAAGACGTAAACATGGTTTAAAATGTCCCCGCAATGACGCGAGTAGTACAAGGTAGTGGTACAAGACATCGGTACAAAAAATAGGTACAAGTATAAGAAATTGGTACATAACATTGGTACAAGACATGGAAACAAAATAGTGGTACAAGACATCGGTACAAAAAATAGGTACAAGTATAAGAAATGGGTACATAATATTGGTACAAGACATGGAAACAAAATAGTGGTACAAGACATTGGTACAACTCACTCCAATGGTAGCATCAGTTTGTATGTATTCCATGTCATTGTTGTTAATGCCCAGCTCCTTGCTGCCCCGTAGGTGGCTACTGACAATGCCAATGGTGACAGTCTTGTGAAGAGACAAGGGACTGCCCATGGCTGCCACAAACTCGCCTGGTCTGATGCTGGAGGACTTACCAAGGGGGATAATAGGGAGTTTTTTCTGCCAAAAAACAAATCAAGGGATAAAAATCAAGCTTGACAGTTGCCAAATCACTTACCTTGGTTTCAATCTTGACAGTTGCCAAATAACTTACCTCGGTTTCAATCTTGACAGTTGCCAAATCACACACTGGATCAACAGCTGTGACAGTGCCTTCAAATGTGGAGCCATCATGGAGCTTGACGCTGACTTTTGACTTATTGGCCACTACGTGGGCATTGGTCAGAATCAGACCATTTTGTCGGACAAGAAATCCAGAGCCGTTTGCTATGGTCACTCTTTTGCCACTTACTGGGTGTCTAGTAATAATAGATGAGTGATTTGTAAGAAACATTTTGTAATTACTTTGACTCACGAACTTGGAAAGGGCTCAATGTTAAGCAATAACTTTGATGGTGTATAGTTCAGGTATTAAATTATGTTCTATTAGTCAAGTAATAAGTAAACAATTATTATATTAGGAGGTCAATTTAGTTGCTTTAATTTACGACTATTTCATTTTTCAACAAGTATAACATTAATTTCAAAATTTTATATTTTCAAGTTTAAAATAAAGTCACTGTCCTGGGGCTGAAGTTTTGGGTAGCTCAAGACCCTCTTACTTAGCTCAAGACCCTCTTACTTTCTTACTCTATTCATTTTGGTAAAGATTTTGAGCTATCAGATCAGAGCGTTAAGTAATCAGTTTTACCAACTAAATATACATTTTCCAAATAGTAATACATTTGGAAGAGGAAATTGTTTTATGGAAAGGGGCAAAAGGCATACATGTCCATCTGTTTTCAGTATTTAAAAAATTAAGATATCATGAAATCGTAGTAGTATAAATTATAAAACATCAATGAATTCAATGGTATGAGAAAATAGATATGAAAAAAAATTATACAACCTCAAAAAAAAGTATATAGTGACAACATAGATTTCAAAAATCACCTTCCTTTGATTTCAATAAAAACAACAGCTGGTCCTGCTTTGTCCACAATGTCTGCAATAAAATTTCTCTGGGCCAAACTGGGTGTAGCAGCATGTAGTGTGATGGTTGATTTGAGAATGTCAAGAACCAAGTATCCACCAGCTGAGCATAGCAAAAGTGTAAGAAACTTCATCCAAATATCTTTTGACTGTGTGACGAAGTCATTATGTTTATGTAGTGGTAAAGTATACAACTCTTTGGGCTTATATTGTGATGATTTTATTCTTAAAACATTTTTAATTGAGTCTGTTGAATGAGAATGTTCAATAAAATTCGCTACTTTGATTTTTGGATTATAATTGGAAATTATACCACTCCAACAGATGACTGGGCTTCTTCTAGCGAAACCTCTAAAAGAGTATCGCCAATAATGAAATATTACTGGTTGTACAGATAGAACGTCTTTGACAATGGGAGCCATATTTGTAACTGTGAATTTAGGTTTCTACGATGACATAATAATAGCCGGATGCGGATGTAACACTCAAATTGAAAACATCAATTTAGGAAATCTCTAAACACACAAAAAAATACTTAAATTTTTTCAATTTTTAATTTATTTAATTAAACTCTCAACGGGTGTCATTACGGCTAAAGCAAAGAGAACGGTGCGCTCAACTATTTACATTGATACATTGTTATGGGAGAGCGCGTACTTCCGGGAATGAAATGTTGTATTTTTACACTTAAAAAGGGAATAAGTCCAATTATTTTTGTCCATCAACGTAATTAAGGTTGTAATTTTAGGGTCTGGGTTAGGTTTAGTTGTCTATTTTTTTAAATTAAAATAGAAAAAACAAATATAGCAGCCAAAATAACCATTTATCGAGCGCACCGTTCTCTTTGCTTTTACCGTCATTACTACTACTTGTCTTATTCGTGTAAAGAATTTTTTCTAACTCTTCGAACAAAATTTTAATTTTTGTATTCGGCGCCCTTGGATACGGAAATACACGTTCTACTCTTTACTCCTAGAAAGAAGGAAAAATAATAAATAAATTATACTCTAACATCAAATGAACGGGATGTTTTTAAAAACACAAACAATATGGCGTTCATTTTTTTGTAATTTCGTAAACTAAATTTATGGTAACCTTTTGTACAGCTTTTTACAATGCCAGTGGAGTAAATTGCTATAGACATTTTTCCTGTGGCCGATGGTAGACACCGCGTAACGCGCGGTGTCCACTCAGTTGGGTAGACACCACGCATTACGCTGTCTAGACTGTGGAGGGTAGATGGCGCGCATTACGCAGTCTAGATTGTGGAGGGTGGATGGCGCGCATTACACTGTTTATTTTGGTATACCCAATCCACCTTAATATGCGATCTCATGGTCTCTTATCTAGCATGGCGTTTTCCTTTTTATTTCATACCCTTTCTTATTTTTTTGGCCGATGGTAGACACCGCGTAACGCGCGGTGTCCACTCAGTTGGGTGGATGACACGCAATACACAGTCTGTTTATTTTGGTATACCCAGTCCACCTTAATAGCTTAAAGATTTATGATTTTAAAATTAATTTGGTAAAAGCAAAGAGAACGGTGCGCTCGATAAATCATATTTTTGGTTGCTATATTATATTTGTTGTTTTTTCTATTTTATTTAATTTAAAAAATAGACAACTAAACCTAACCCAGACCCTAAAACTGAAACTACAACCTTAAAAAAAAAGACTCAAACGAAACTCTTTTTCTATTTTAATTTAAAAAATAGACAACTAAACCTAACCCAGACCCTAAAACTACAAACTTTAAAAAAAAAGACTCAAACGAAACTCGAACCTCCACCTGACACCCAGAGTTCAAGAATCTAATGTCCTAACCGTGAGACCACAGAAGCTCATGTACCGTTTGAAATTTTAAAAATCTTATAAAGTAGTAAGAGCAAAATGTGACGTCACGTTTACGCTACACCCAAGCTTTACAGTGGATGCCGCGTATTGCGCGGTGTCTACCCACTTCGTTTTCCTGTTTAGTTGTGATTTTATTTATTCTATTTTCATTTTTAATTTACTTGATGTATGGATCATTTACTATCTTATTTTAACTTGAACATTGACATTGAAAATGTAAAAGTAAACGTAAAATGAAATTAAATAAATGTTATTTTTTTAAGAAAAAGTAAATAGAATTTATTATTTATTTATATGGAATCCTAGGTAAACAGTTGTTTGTTTGTTAGTTTGTTTTTTTGGTAAAAGCAAAGAGTACAATGCGCTCGATAAATGGTATTTTTTGCTGATTTGCTGCTATATTTGTTTTTTTCTATTTTAATTTTTAAAAAAGACTTTATAGACAATTACTCAATTCAGTAAATAAGACTAAGCCGTACCTAACCCAGATTCAGACACTAAAAACTAAAACTACAACCTTAATAACGTTTATGGATAACAATAATTGCACTTATTCCCTTTTCAAGTGTAAAAATACAACATTAACATTTCATTCTCGGAAGTATGCGCTCTGCCGGCCCTAATAAATAATAATAATGTAAATAGTTGAGCGCACCGTTCTCTTTGCTTTAGCCGTTTTTTTTTCTAATGGATATTTTAATATTTATACTAAATATACAATTACAATACATAATTTTTAATGATAATGATAATGCATTGGCATACTATTAGCATACATAATAAAGTTTCATTGGTAATCCTGCAGTTTCTACACGTATATTATTTCACAGCAAAATTTAATTTTCTCTTGAGAACTTACGTTTTTATTATATTAAATGCATTATTATATGTTGTATTTCAGCTATTACAGAGCTAATTTGTGAGTCTTTTTAATTTCTCATGCATTTTTTCGGCTTTATATCATACATAATGTATTAACTGTGCTAGGTCCCTTACTCTTTTTAATATATATATATAAATGATTTACCCAACAACATCTCAACAGGAACAAAAGTTAGGTTATTTGCTGATGATTGTATAATCTATAGAACAATTAAATCAGAACAAGATAGCAAAATTTTACAAAAAGACCTAGATGAATTGATAAAAATGGTAAACTAACTGGAGTATGAGTTTCCACCCAGAAAAGTTTCAACTGGAGTAACAAAGAAAAAGAAACAAATAAATTCAAAATATTTCATTCATGGAAAGGAACTAACCCAAACTAAAGATGCAAAATACTTAGGAGTCATAATAAATGAGAAATTATCATGGAATCCCCATGTCAATGAAGTTATTAAAAAATCAAACAAAACCTTAGGCTTTATAAAAATAAACCTTTACAAATGTAATAAAGATATAAAACTAAAATGCTATATCACTTTGGTGAGACCTGTACTAGAATATGCATCTTCTGTATGGGACCCATCCACCAAAGAAAACATTGATAAACTAGAACAAATCCAAAAAAGAGCTGCCAGATTCATTACTGGAGAATATTCAAAACTGACTAGAATAACACCATTAGTTAAATCATTAAACCTTGAAACACTAGAGGATAGAAGAACCAAGAGTAAAGTAGTAATCATAAATAAAGTAATTAACTCTAATTTAGAAATACAACACAAAGATAACTTAATACAACCCTCAGATAGACATAAGGATAAAAACACTTTCTTATTCCGTATGCAAGAACAAACTCATACAAATTTTCGTTCTTCCCGTCCGGAATTCTGGTGTTGAATGGGTTGCCTGAAGAAACCAGGAAAGCCAACACTTTATCAACATTTAAAACTCTAATAAGAATGCAGGACTAAACACAAACCATAGATAAGCCTAGGACGCAATAATCTTCTGTATAGAAGGAGCGTCTGAAACAGATAAGATAAGATATAATGTGGTCACGATACGTCCATTTCGTTTAGCTTGCCAGATGTTTTTTAACTGGCTCGACCCAAGCTAATATAAATTTACTGACTGAAAATATTTTTTTAAAAGTATTTATTCATCTATTTTAATGTTCTTAGAAGATAAATATTTTAAAGACAATTTCATTTTATTTTTCGTTACTAGATCTTTGATTCTTAGTTTGTTTGTTTTTATGTAGTCCGATTATGTAGCTTTAAGGGCTGAAAAAAGCCTTAGAAATTAATAAAACTTACAAATTAGTGCTATAATAGCTAAAATATAACATATATTAATGCATTTAATAAATTAAAAATGTAAGTTCTCACGAGAAAATTAAATTTCGCTGTGAAATAATATAGGTGTAGAAACTGCAGGATTAGCGTTTGATACATATTAGTATTACTATTGCTATTACTATTACATAACAATAAAAATGTATTAAAACAACGTTAAAACATTACATAGTTAAAATAAAATAAAGACATTTAGTCTTCTCAATCTTCCTCAGTTTTTAGAGCCTTTCTTTGTACTTGAGATGAGTGTTAATTTTTCTGGATGCGCTGCCTCAAATCTTTGTTGACACTACATGACTACATTACTTTGAAAACAATGGTTTCAGTGTTCTTGGAAATGAGTAAATGACACCTTATTATTGCTCAGGAAGTAAGTGAGTAAAGGGGTTGTCTGATATGTGATGTTTATTTGTTATTATTCAGGAAAGACGTGAGTTAAGTGTGGAAATGTAAGAGTTGTCTGATAAGTAGGGCTGTTACCGATTAATTTAAATTTAATCGTTAACTTTTGAAAAATTAACTATTAATTAATCGATTATTTCGATTAAAGCCAAAAATAGAAATTTATGACGTCATTAAACTGAACATTTGAAGGGAAGTAACAAAAACAGGTAATTGACTTTTTTATTTTATTGAGTTATTTCCCCTTGAAAATTAAGAATATTTTGAACTAAATTTTATGACTATATGTTGATACTTGATTGGATGTTTGTGTTGAAGGTGGTACGTCAGCGATGTATTTGATCCTTTAAAAGAGAATTGTTTAGGACAGTGAACACAGTAAACAGTTAGCTTAAAAGCAAAATATTTGCTCAACCTTCCAGTTATATGTTTAAATTTAACTGCGCTGATGCTGTCAGCCATTTTTTAATTGACGTTTGCCGGTCCACATAAATTAATAAAATAAATTATAATATTATGCGGGAGAAGTTTGTACTTAAAAAAATATATAAATCATTATTAATAATTAATTATTTATTAATTTAAAAAAATTTTAATATAAATATTTTCTTTAATTTTAATCGAATTTTTATCGATTAAAATAATTTTAATCGATAAAAAAATTTTTAACGATTAATCGAGAAAATAATCTTTAATTTCCGCAGCCCTAGTGATAAGTGTTGTTTATTTGATAATAAAAAATATTTTAAAATAAAAAATACTCTCACTCTCAGAGACACACTAAAGAAGAAGAAATAAATTTAAATATCTGAAACAATTATTATGCAAAGAATCTGTACAGAAAGTACTAAAAAAATTAAATGGTAAAGCATTTCTAATTTTGATCCACATTAAATTCAAATCATTTGTTTCTCATCATCTCCACTTCTGCACGCTCTTTCTTCAGTTGTTTATTTTTTTTTAAATTATTATTTTTAATGCATCCCTGATAGAAAGTCCATGCCCTGCAATATTCCTGTCACAATCATCCTTCTTGAATGGGAACTTTTTTCAATGTAAAAAAAGAACCAATTACCATTTGAAAATAAATCTTTTTTTAATTCAGATTCAATTTAAAAGCCAAGTAGAGTAGAAGAGAACACTAACAATGCATCTGGACACTAGATTCTCAGTCTGTTCTACTATATTGACCTGCATTGTTTTGCTAAGTATAACACAACCTCTGAATGCTAGTGATGAGAATGGAAGAATCCCAACAAATTTAAAAGGTATTCATTTTGAGCTAATTTAATAAATAAAATAAAATCTTCCAAGCAGATTTTGTTTTTCAATTGATATTGTCATTGTTAGGTTAATTGTTGCTTATTTTTCAAGAAAGATTTAATGAAAATTTTAATCACTCATTGTTGTAAATTTTAAAAAAGATTAATTTCATGTCCTATGATACTGCTAATTCATTTCATGTCCTGTGATACTGCTAATTAATTTCATGTCCTGTGATACTGCTAATTAATTTCATGTCCTATGATACTGCTAATCATAGTTGTTTTAAAATAATCTTTTAATTATTTTGTATTCATGTGTGCACAGGTGTCAATCAATTATTTTCTTTTTTTTACAATTTCAATTTAAGGATTTTAACACATTTTATTTTGTTGTTCTCAGGGAAAAGACCATGTCCTGGACGTTATTGTGGTCGCATGCCTGGCAATGAGACATGTCAAGTAAGTACACCTCAGATTTTATACTAATGCTGGTTACTACTGGAAATCAAATAGAAAACTGAAAACGCGAAAGAAATGGGAAAAACTTTTTTCACTATTTTCTGTTTATTGAAAATTACCTTAGACTTACACATATAATAATTCTAAGTAATGGTATTTGCCTTTTGTTTCGTGATAAGGCGTGCCCACGGGGTTATGCTCCAGATGATAACTCCATTTGTGTACAGTGCAATAGCAATCCAACATTCTACGACTGGCTGTATCTTGGTTTTATGGGTCTGGTTTCACTAGTCCTGCACTGGGGATTCATAGACCTACTGTCTCATCCAAAGAGGTACTCTTTAAGCTTTATAAACTTTGTTAAACTTTAGTAAATTGGTTGGTCTTAGTTTCAATTTACCTTGGATGTATTGATATATTGGCATCAAATATCAAACATGATTCAAAAAGCTTAAACCATATGTTTTATCTTTTTACAAAAATTAAGTGAGTTTGGTCTTGATAGCTCATCATTGTTTGTTTTTTTGTCAGTGAACTTACGCTCTTTCAAAAACTAACCTTTTTTTTTAGTTTTTGTGTTGGTAAAAACTATTTTTGTACCTATGTGATCTCTGTATGCAAAAATGAACTGGACTATTTTTTATTTTTTTAAATAACAGACATTATATTTTTATTTTAGCTAAAAGTTTTATGTATTTTTGTAAATGTACAATCAAATTGGAAGAATAACTGTACCACCCAAACTTTTGTGGTGACATGTTCATTTCAAGTAATTTACTCATAGACCAGAAAGTCAACATAAATGATATGGGGGACAAAATTATGTTTGACACAAATGTTTCAACCTTGGATTCTCTTCCCACCTCATTAAATTTGTTTTTTGTTGTTGTTGTTTTTTTAAAGAGGTGTCCTCCTACTTCACGCATCAGCCTTCATTGAGTCGCTGTTGGCAGCATGGCTTACATTATTTCTGTCTGATCCTGTTGGTAAAATGGAAGTTCGCTCTTGTAATGTCAAACAGTTCAGTGACTGGTACACAATGCTTTTCAATCCTACCCCTGATTACTACAACACTGTGTACTGCACTCAGGAGATCGTTTACCCGTTGTAAGTAACTAGACTCCAAACCAAGTCTCTTTTATTTCTTATTACATTACATTTTTGCCTCAATTTTTATTATTATATTTTATTTCTCTTTTTTTTTCCAGATTTTCTTAGCTAATTTGTCAGAATCAAATAGACATTTAAATACATGTTTCTCAAGAAATTAAACTTCAAAAGCTGGCTATGTAATATCCTAAGAAAGACCTGAATAACCAATATCCTAAAATGTCCTAGTTAAGGTCTTTGTTCAGTTTCAGTAACAAATAATATGAACTTTTACCTAGAATTTGAAAAATAGGGTAGAGACTGCTTACATTTTTTTCTAAATTTTTCCTCCATTCTTTTGACAAAATTTTCAATAGAACTTAATGGTGTCTCATGGATAACATACATATTTCCATCATTTTGTTTTGCAGGTACACGATGGTAATGATTTATTATGTATTTTCACTTCTATTGATGATGCTGTTGCGACCAACAATTTCCTATAAGCTTCCTGGTTGCCAAGGTTATAGATCTATTTATGCTGCACTATACTTCCTTCCAATTCTCATTTTGATTCATGCTGTTTTAGGTGGAGTCATCTGTAAGTAGCAGTTTATATTTAGAATAGACAATAAATTTAAATATGCCAATATGTCTTTTTAATTAGTTCATTTGTAATTGTTCAACTCAATCGCTACAAAATCAAATCACCCTTTATGGTGTAAGATTGCAGCTAAAACAGGATAAACTGTGAATAAATGGAAAATTCAAGATTTGTACATTATTTTAATTTATTTAAATTAAAGCAGTAACAAGTTTTTCAAATAAGAAAATCATTGACAAACTCATTTTCACTCTAAAGCTACTTGATCAGAGCTGGTTTTTCGGCATCTTTTCTGAGCTATAAGAATTAATGTTCAAAGTAATGTTCTGTATCATTGTGATTCTCATGATGGCCTGCAAGTGTTCATCCCGTGTGATGTTTTGCACACAATACATTGCTGACACAGAGATTTGCTACCAAATATGCTCTTGGTCCAAGCTTCATGTAGACGACTTAGTGAATTTCTCCAGGAATGAAACAAGTGAACTGTGCATTAATAGATGGATAACATGTAAACAGGGTATGAGTGAGCGAGACAGGACGTAACAAAACAGCGAACATTTCGGCAGAGAGCCTTCTTCAACTAACAAATAGTACACAAATAAAACAAATATAAAGAAATAAAAATTTTAGTTGTGAAATCCAGAGCCAATGAGAGCATTGCTCACCTAATTTTACAGAGGCCATTTACATTTTTTATGGCTAATGGGTTTTGAAACAGTAAGAAATTACTTTTCTCTGCTTATTTTGATGGAAGGGAGATCACTCTCGGGTTGCTTTATGTTCCACAAGCTATTTTGGGGCCATCCATATATAACGTATGCACAAAAAGTCATATTTGCATACCCCCCTACCCAATGTTGCACTCCGTACATTTTTGGGATCCCCCTCCTTTAATCCGTATGTAAAAATTAGGTCGGTCCCCGTTTGAAAAGTTAATTTTAAGCCATAGTCACAAGATATTGGTTTTACTCTTTATAGTTTTTTTGTAATATCGTGTTTTTCATGTTAAAATTATTAAAGAAATACAATAGAACATTCAAATTTTATTGTCTTGAACACTGCATCAAAATAACTGATATAGAACAATATAAGCAGTGAAATCGTCGTCCCGTTATGTATATATAACGGCTGAGGCACCGGTGAGTGAAAGAGAAACTTCTACTGATTTCAGGAAATGGAAAAATGGGGCCGTCCACAAATGACGTCACGCACCTAAAGGGGGGTGTGGGTCACACATTTGTGACGATGTGTGATGAGGGAGAGGGAGGAGTTTAAGCATTGTGACTTCACGTCAAAACAAGCAACATTAAATAAAAGTTCCACTTAAATATTTTTTACAATTTATTTAATGACATTTCACATGGCTTCACACGTGTTATGATATTAGAATGCAGGCCTACACTAAATAAATACTTAACTGACAAAAATGCTCATTTTCAAATAGAGAAAAAAAGGGTTTTATGGCAAAGCTTTGTGACATATATATTGGAGAGTAACTTTTTTTTGATGACGTGTGACGGGTAAAAAAAAAGAATTGGCCAAAATTGCATGATGTCATTTATGAACAGCCCCTGTAAATCAGGCGGATATATTTTAGGTACTGATTTTAGTAATGTGTGAACGTTTGGTCTGAATCAAATGTTAATTACTTCAAAAAAATTAAATGCTCTGTATTTCTTTTGCATTAAATTATAAAACATTATTGCATATCAGTCTTGGCTCAGTCGGTCTCGAATGCCGTTTGCAGCCTGAGCAGTTTACGTTACTAGGCTTAGTATTATGCAAATTAAATTTGTTGTGCCTATGTACACATTCAGTCGAGACCCCCCTTGGCCCTACCCGCATCGGTACGCAAAATCCCGTTAATTAAACACCCCCCTCCCTCTTCATTGTGAACATAATATATGGATGGCCCCTTATTTGGGAATAGGGGCTCTGATTTGCATTGTTTATCCCAATGCCATTAATTTGTCATTTTTTTCTAAAATTCTCTCCATCGTCCTTATATAATTTTATGCTGGAACGACCTGATGTGGCCTGCAGGCCTTGAGTTTGATAAATATGCCTTTAAGCTCAAAGCATTAAAATCTTATTTATCATTTCTAAAGTTTGACCAGAGTGAATGTGCAGGGGTTTAAGATCTTATTTAAAATGAATCACTTTTCAGCTGTCTTAAAATAAATACGAAAACCTTTTTAATTTTCCTGCTTATTAGTTTTATTTATATCAAAGCAGTGAATCTAAATCATGTCAGTGTAATTAGGGTCTCTGAAAAATTATTTTACGTTGTTTAACAATCCACTGTTGATGTGCCTGTATGATTGAATCTGTTTAACTTTCCTATATCTCATGGATTATTACTTATTAAGGTGTCTTTATTTATTGAAAAATTTTAATAATTTTCTTTATAAAATATCTCCAGATTATGCTTTTCCTTACATCATCGTCGTAGTTTCAGTTATCACAAGTGCATGCCATTTGGCGACAGAAGAAAATCAGGTTATAATTTATTTTTCCTTGGGATATATTATTTCTAAATTAACATACTGAAATAACTCAATTTCTACATTTTTACGGATGTTTAATTATTTTTTATTTTATTTTTTATACAGAAAATGAAAGAACTTATCAAGCAGAATGTGACAAATTTGAGAAATCTAATAATCCTTCTAGGACACTGGCTCCTCCATGCCTACGGTATCATTGCCATCACACAGCTCCTCCAGCCTGCATTCCATGCACCACTCATAGCAATGGTCCCTTTCCCAACAATGTTTTACATTCTCACTGTGAGATTCACAGACCCAGCCTTGGTGTATCCCTTCAAGTCGGGGAGTTTGCAAGGGGGATAAATGTTGTGACCCTCAGAGCTAACTCTTTGGCCAGAGGGATGAGACGTATTTCAATACTCTGTTTATCTAATAAAACAACCGGCAAAGAAGCAAGTGGAAGTTATTTAACAGCTCAATAATGTTAATAACTTACTGCTAGTGAGCCTTGAACCCCTCACCAAATAGTGAGGAAAAAAACTGAACTAGTTATTTTCTGATTTTAATTAAGTTATCATTTTAAAAGTCATTGAGAGAATTCAATTTTATCATTTTGAAAGTTAATGGGAGAATATAGCTTTTATAAATGTTAATTAAGGAGGTCAATAAATTCACTGGAAAAAATTAGCATTTATTTTATTAACTTGGACGTTGTTTATAATAAAGTAATATGATAGATGGCATCTTTATTTTAACTAGTATTTTAAAAAATTAAACAAATGTATTATGACTTTGAATGTTAGGCAGGGCCTAGGAGGATAGGATGGAGCGTATGGGAGGAGCGGAGGCTGATTAGTTTATTGTACCCCCTACGAGAACAGCCCACAATGAGTCAAGAGGAACCCCCAAAAACAGCACTCAACAGACAATCAACCTCATATAACTTATTTAAACATTTAGTTACATCAATATTCCAAACACTCACACACCCCAAACCCCCCCCCCGGCGTGCGGCCGGCCCCGGCGCAGCGCTACCCTGCATACCACCCCCCTTATAACCCCATATAAATTCTACAATAACTAACCATACTACTACCGACCACAAAAGTCCCCACCAAGACCTCCCCCCTAAACTGTTCCCCATCACCCACCCGCCCAAGACCATATCAACAGACATCTACAGTTTGATATATTACCACATCCTAGTTAACACAATCACAAAGCCATCTCACCTAAAACCTCCTAAATAAAAAACAACACCCCGAGCCCGAACCACCAACTAAACAGCAACCTTTAATTATCCAGAGCAATTTTTATTGACCACCACCGATAAATATTGACCCACATCACGTACTAACCATTACTAACACTAAATATGACACAAAGCCCATTAATTAAAAGACTTTCAAAACACAAATAAAAGTTGAGTCTTCTCTCACAAGACTTTTAAAAAAATGATAACTCTACAATTACCATCAGAAAAAAACTAATTCAGGCAGTGAGTGGTTTTTTTTTATTATTCCTCCTCAACAGTAATTTGGTTGACGAGGGTTCACAAGGAAGGCTCACTAAAGCAGAGGTCAAGGTTATTAAAACATTATTTTGGCTGTAACATAAACTAACCACACTTGCATCTTCTTTTGGTATGGATGCCGGAGATAACAATCCAACCCCCAATTACGAGAAACGACGTCGGTATTAGACAATTATACGTCCTTCATGCCACACACCCGTCTGGCCAACAGAGTTAGCTCTGCGGGACCCAAACCAAAATTAATCCAATTATCTCCCCCATCACGACCGCCTAGACGCAACATCCCCCGACAATTACTTTAAAAGCCTTATACTTTAATTCTTCTTTTTTACTTTTATAAAAGTGCTAAACTAATCCGCGGCCAACCAACCACGCGCTGGGTGACTGTGAAAAAAACCCACCCCGTGCGCAATAGACCCCTCCATTGATATAGGGCCCGACGGCACGCCAAGCAACTGCGTGGGAGCCAGTCGCCCTACGAGGTCCCGGCAGGAAGGAGGCAGTGTGACAGGCCCCTACGAGGCAAAAGCGCGAGAGAGGGGGGCCGGGGCGGGGGGGGGTGTTGGGGAAGGTGGGGTAGTGGGCTAGGCAAGGATACGAGGGGGGGTGGTTGGAAAAAGGCTGGGGTGGGGGGGCACCCCGTCGGGCACCTCCCCCGTGGGATGTTGGGTATGTTGCAGCCAGTGGTCACAACTAGAGTAAGGGGGGGGGGGGGGGGGGGGGGGGGGAAGGGATTATATAGGAGGAGAGAGTGCCTCCAAATTTGTCACATATTTTCTGGCATGATCTCTGTACGTACTATTTTTCCTCTTTTCTTTCATTTTTCTACCCCCCCTTTTCCTTTTTTTTTTCCTTTTGTAGACGTGATCCATGTTTTTTCTTTTTCCATTCTGTAATAAAGATAAAAAACAAAAAAAAATAAAAAAAAAAAAAAACAAAAACAAAACACCCCATATAAAAAATAAAAACATAAAAATAAAAAAAAACAAGACAAAACAACCACACCCAAACACCAAAAACCCACCACGCCCCCACCCCAGCCCCCTTACCCCCCCGGTCCCCCCCCCACCCACCACCATCCCCCCCCCCCCCCCCCTACCCCACCACTCCCCCCGCCCACCACCCTTACCCCCACATGACGCCCCCACTCCCACCACACCATGATTCAGTGGCCACACACCCCAAATAAAACCCAAACATAACACCCAAAACTCCACACCACCCACAAACAACACAACAAAAAACAAACACACCCCCACACTCACACCCAACACTAAAAAACAACACCCACCCCCACCTCCAACACCAACAAACAACAACACCACCACACCAACCACCCAACAACAAACCACAACATCAAAAAACAACAAACACAACCAAACACACACACACCAAAACCCCACACACTAACCCCCCAACCCCACCACCACAAAAACAAAACAAAATACCAAAACCAACAAACACCCCCACAAAAATCACCCAAAACAACACAAACCCACCACACATAACCCCAACCCACACCCAACAACAAAACACCCCACACCCACACCCACATACAACAACCCACACACCACCAACAACACTAACCCACCCCCACCCCCCACACCCCCACCCCACCCCCCCACCCCCACCCCCCACCACCCCCACCCCCCCCCACCCACCCCCCCACCCCACCCACCACCCCCCCCACCACCCACCCCCACCCCCCACCCCACCACCCCCAACCACCACCCCACACACACCCCCCCCCCACCCCCCACCCCCCCCACCCCACCCCCCACACCCCCCCACCCACCCCACACCCCCCCACACCCCCCCCCACACCCCCCACCCCCCACCCCCCCCCCACCAACCCCACCCCCCCACCCCCCCACACACACACCCCCACCCCACCCACACCCCCCCCCACCCCCCAACCCCACCCCCCACCCCCCCAACCCCCACCCCCCCCCCCACCCCAACACACCCCCCCCCACACCCCCCACCAACCCCCCCCCCCCAATCCCCCCCCCCCACCCTCCCCCCCCCCCTCACCCCTCCCCCACCCTACCCCCCCCACCCCCACCCCCCTCCCCCCCCCCCCCCCCCCCCCCCCCCCCCACAACCCCCCCCCACCCCCCCCCCCCCCCTCCCCCACCACTCCCCCCCCCCCCCCCCCTACACCCCCCCTCCTCCCACCCCCCCCGCTCCTCCCCCCACCCCCCCCACCCACTCCCACCCCCCCCCCCCCCCCCCACCCCTACCCCCCCCCCCCCCACCCCCCCCAACCCCACCCCCCTTCCCATCCCCCCTCCCCCCCTCCCTTTAACCCCCCCCCACCCCACCCCCCCTCTAACCCCCCCCCCCCCCCTCCCCACCCCCCCCACCCCCACACCCCAACCCCCCCCCCCACCTCTTCTCCCCTACCCACCAAAAATCCCACATACTAATAAAAAACCCCACCCCAAACCCCAATCTATCATTACCCCTCACAATACCCAAAACTAAAACCCGCTATACCTGCAAACCTAAATTACTCCCCCCATTGCGTTTTATGCGGCCTAAGTGAAACACCACTCTTCGCCAACAAAACTAACCTCTACCCTTTCCCCAATCGAAATACAAACCCACCAACAAGGACAAAAGAAACAACAAAAGCTTCAGTTCGCCTCCTCTTTCCCAAAATACGAAATAGCGAAATTTATAGTCCTATGCAAAAATCATCTAAAATAAAGTGAAACAGATGAGAGTGCGGACAAAATAAAAACAAAAAAATCCTAAAATAACTGAAAATATTAAAAATCTCTATAACAAAACCTACACACCCCTATTTTCTCCTTCTTCCGTCATTCTTCTTGTCTCGTCCCTATGACACCACGCCACTAATCAACATCATCCTCTACTTCCCCCAGGCCCCCAAAGTCACAGGTAATATGCCAACCCCCCTCCCACTCTAAACCATCTCGCACACGCCCAATGCCCATCGGGCAACACCTAAACTCACGACAGACACATCACATCGCGCCGGACTGGTACAAATCCCACCCACTGGCCAGAGATAGGGTACTTACACACCACCCCCAAGCCCCGGGGGGCCTACCCACTACCCCCCATCCGTCGACCCGGAGCCCTCCCCGGGCCCAACACCCCCCCTACGCCCCCCGTCCCCGAAGCATAAAGCCCACTGCACCCTGTCCAACCACCACCCATCCCCACGCCCTCCCCCCCCCCCCCCACCCTACACAGACCACCCCTAACCACTGCCACCAACTTACTCCACCCCACCCCCCCTCCGTTCATTCATGGGGGGTGACTGGGGTGGGGGGGTGGCAAGTATAGGGGAGGGGGGGGGAGTGAGCAGCATAATAAACCATAAATCAAAGATCCTCGAGATCCACTACCCACCGCAACGGCCCACCACGCGCCCTGCGCCCCCCCACCTCCACACAGGCCCTTGCCCACCCCCACCCAGCCCCCACGCCACCCCCCACCCCATCTCCCCCCCCACCACCCCCAAAACATGCAAATAAGCGGACCCCCACCCATCCCCTCCAACACCACACCTGTCCAACCACAGTGTGTTGTCCGCTGCTCCTACAATACCCAAATACCAAACAACCCCCCGCCCACACCTCCACCACCCACCCCCGACACCCCCCCCCCCCCACCACCCCCTACCCCAAGAACCAACCAAACAAACCACAACCAACCGCCTCCCCTCCCCAGCCATCCCACAATCCCCCCCACCCCATGGCCCCCCCCACAACCCTAACACAAACCAACACAAAATAAGCCCACCAAGTCAACACCCAACCCGGCCTGACTCCCACCACCCCCAAACAAAAAATTCCCACACTCCCCCCCCCTCCCGCCCCACCTACCACCCCCTCCCCCCCCACCCTCCTCCAAAAACTACCCCCCAAAATCCCCCTCCAATACAACCCCTACCCTCCACCAACAACAATCACCACCCCCCCCCCCCAACCCCTCCAAAAAAAACCCAAAAAAATACCACAATCACCTAGTCAAACACGCTCAATCCCACCCCCACACCAAACGAAAACAACCGATACCAATCAAACCTCCAATGAAAAAAGAAATTCTATACTCCCTCCAAATAAAGACCCGGCCTCCCGCCCAACCAACCCCCACCACAACCCCCACCGCAAAACTCAACACCACCCCCAAAACATCAATCCAATACCCCAAGTAAGCCAAACCAAAACTCGTACACCCAAGACAAAACACTCCACTCCACACAACATAATACAATACTGCAGACACCTCACCCCTATCCAAATATTACTCAGTCCCCACTCCCCCCCCCCTAACCCCCCCCCACCTAACCCCCCTACAACACAAACATCAACCAATAAAGCTACCACCCCCGCCAATCCAGTCCCCCCAACCTCCCCCCCCACCTACCAAACAACAACAAAACAAACACCAACCCCACCACCCAAAACCCCCAACGACACCCCAGCCCACCCTCACTACTGACACTCCCCACAAAACACCCCACAGTCCCACAAGACCACGCACCAACAACCCAAAAGTACACCAACCCCCACCAAAATCCCAAATCACCACCACCCGCCCTCCCGCCCCTCCCCTCGCCCAACCACAAAAACCTCCCACCCCCCCCCCCCCTCCGTCACACACACCCCCCCACCCCCGCACCCCCCCTTCTCCACCCTACAATCACTCCCACCCGCACCCACAATAAAAGACCCCCAATGCCACAAAATAATAAAAAAACCCCCCCACAGCCTCTACGCCACCCCCCCAACATCCCCAAAACAATTGCCCTCCCCCCCAGATCCGCACTACCACCCACCCCCACCACCACCGCCTCTCCACCGCCCCTCACCCTACCAAAACAGCTAAAACCCACCGCATGAACCCTCCCAACACCACCCCACCCCCCGGCCCACTCCCCCCCCCCCCCACCCCCAGTGGAACCCCCTACGCGCCCCCCACCCCCACCGGGCTCCACTATCACAACCCCACTTCACCCGCACGCCCTCAAACGAAGTGTGTCTGAGAATAGAAGGGTAGCGTATCATCTAGTGTGCGCTAGAAAAATCAAAAACAACATACATAATAAAAAAAACATACACATAAAATAGAAAAAAATACATAAAAAATAAACAAAAAAAAGAAAATAAAAATATAAAAAAAAAAATAAATCAAAAAATAAATAAACTCCAAAAACAAAAAGAAAATAAAAAAGACAAAAAAATAAAAACCAAAAATAAAAAAACAATTAAAATAAAAATAAGAAAAAGAAAATGAAACTAAAAAAAAAAAAAAAAATTACAAAAGAAAAAAAAAAAAAAAAAAAAAATAAAAAACATAAAACAAAAAAAAAAAAGAAAAAAAAAAAAAAAACAGAAAAAAAAAGAAAAATAAATAAAAGAAATAATAACTAAAAAAAAAAATAAAACAAAAACAATAAAAAAAACTAAAAACAAAAAAGAAATAAGAATAGAAAAAAAATTAAAATATAAAGAGAATAATAAAAAAAACAAAAAAAATAAAATACATACAGAAATAAAAAATACAAAAACAGATAGAAAAAAAAAAAAAAAAAAAAAAAAAAAAAAAAAAAAAAAAAAAAAAAAAAAAAAAAAATACATATAACATAGAATCATATTTATCCCAAGATACCGAGGCACACCTCCCCGCCCCGGCTGATTAAAAATACGACCGAGGGGCTGCGGGCAAGAAAGAACCCAGTAACGACAAAGACAAAACAACGATAATCAAAGCTAATGTATCCCCCCACCCGTATAACAACACAGCAACTCCACGTGCCAGGACTCGCGAAAGCGGAGCTTCGGGACGCCCAACTCTGTGTGGGCAATGGAAGCGTAAATGCGCTGCGATAACCATATACTCCCGATGTCATTAGTCAGCGGGCATAACTGTGGGCGCGATAAGTGCCCTTACGATCGTCCTGTCCCCTATCCGGAACCAGCCCCGTAGCATCGTTAGCCCCTGAGCCTTCGGGGCGAACTTCGTTGCGCCGGCCCTCTGCGGCAGTGTTACCCTGGTCTCCCAATGCTTGGCAAACGGTGGTGGATGCACAAGAGGATGGGAACCCGTCACGCTCGCTCCGCTCCCAAAAGGGCTAAAAACCCCCTCCCCCCGGCCCCACAATATGCCAATACACACCTAATTCCACCCCCTCCCACCATCCAAGCATCCACATCCACCCCAATCACACACGCCGCCTCCACCACTAAACCATCCCACCTGATGTCCAGAGACTTTTTAGCTTACATCATCCCAATGCCAACCCACAGTCCAAAAACCACAACGGATACTCTCCTCAGAATGTCACAACTAGCAACTTGCCCCCCTATCAGCTCAAAGGGGGAGGGATCAAGGACACACCATATCCCCATCCAAACATGCCCTCCCATCCCCGTCCCGCTAGCACCCAGCAAGAGCACCCCACAAGGGCTCACACTAATACCAAAGCATAAAAACTCACTGCTGTACATCATTGCCCCGTACAGGGGGTGGTGCTGGGGGTAAACCTCCCATACAAAATATACAGCAGCAATACATCAATCACTTTTCAGCCTACCTATAATAAGTCCTATCGACTCATGCCACTTTGAGAACAAAGAACCAATCGCTATAATAGTTCCCTATCACAGAAGCTAACCAGTGCGCACGCGCTTACCGCCTTAACCGTGTCCATATAGTCAATATGCGATGTCAATCACTGCGCCCTTACCTCGGGGATGGGTGGAGGGAGAAACGAATCGCAAGCCCGGGGGGTACGTCGCGTGCGAGTACTCCCTTAGCAACAGGGGTGCATAAGAATCATATACATACACAGAGCCGATGCATTAACTACCTGCTTCAGTATACCCAGTTCATAAAAATGCTACCAACACCAAAGCCATTCCCCTGCCGTGATTCAACTGGCGCACCTGACATCACAATAAATTATCCACACTGCTTACCTGGCGCTTGCTTCGGACCCCAAACATGACCCAGGGGCATAACGATCAAACCCTGCATTAAAGTCTACCTTAGAGGGGAACGCCCCTAAGTAACAATAAATGCTCTGGCGGGCTCTAGATATCACAGCAATCTCTGCCACCCATCCCAAACACCCGTCACCTAGTGCAAGAGTCAGGGAAACTGCCTGAGCCATCGGCACAGACTTGCCTTCATTGCACTACTATCACACCATGCGTATAAAAAAGCACCCCTTACATCATATTGAGAGATAACAAAGACCAAAACAAAAACCCACTAAACGATCGCCCACAAATCACCTGTATCCCATCTTAGTACCAATGCCTCGATCTAGCCAGCGGTGGTGGGCGGAGGCCTCCCCGGTCTGCCCCGCGTGTTCCGTCCCCTAACACCCGTCCCTTGTTGCCCGTGCGGTAGGTGCTGTCCTGGTTGTGATGTTGCGTCCGCGGGTACAGTTCAGTGGCACCTCATAAGACATTAAAACCGGATTGTCTGTGATATGGCCCCCACTACATCTCTCCACGCAACCACCCCGCAGCACCCACCACCCAAAACCTCCCCACCACATCTAGGTCCTAACCGCCAAAACCAAATATAACCACCAAGCATAACAAAAAACCACCCAGCGGTCACACAAAGCACAAAGCCCAACCAACACCACCCACAACCCCTCCCCCGCCCACCAGCTTCTCACGAACTGAGGGCGGCGTGGGGGGGTGATACGCTTCCGGGAAGACACACCACACTCCTGCGAATTCAATAGTGTCCAACCACACACCCCCGCAAGCTCGTGCACCCATACTCATCAGGACCCATAGAGCAAACAGTGCAACAAGATTACAGAGCCTGCTCAGCTATAGCACCTCGCATGCAATACCAGAGCTACTAAATCGTAATCCCATGCAAATAGATCCAAGCTAGGATCCCACTCCACGAGCATAGCGATGGAGGCATTTATACGAGTTAGAGATACCAAAAAATACGGGCATGGGGGAGTGAGAGGGTTGTGGTACCCGGTAGCAAACGGTAACTGCAGGAAAGCTAAGGAGAAGAGTAACCCAGACAGAATTCTTCTTTTGCAGTTACATTCAACCTACCCAACCTAAAACTAAAAGACACGCGATTTGCTACTCAACAGCACGTTTGGGTGTAACCATGACTGACGCTATCTTACAGACCCTGCTTATTCCATACGCTGCTAAATTCACTTTTAACTGCGATGGCTACTGCAATTTAAACCTACCGTATATCGATGCTCGAGATTGACATAACGTCTTCAACTCTGATCACCACTTGACCGCCTCGATACTGCTTTTTGCCGCGGCAATCCAAGTGGCGTGTGGATCCAATCCACTCCCCCATCGCCCCCCACCCCATACGCCCCCGCCCAAGCCACTTCTCCCCACCCGCCACCCCCCCCACAAACACATACGCAACCCACGTCACCACGCTCAACGCACTCCCTCCCTACCCCCCCACCATGGACGCC
>CALYLW010000396.1:290161-309933 GCA_944989445.1 Ampullaceana balthica
ACCAGGGATTGTGTTTTTGTTGTAATGCCCACAGGTTTAAGATGCGCTCGACCGTAATGGTCTTCTGTGATTGCTTGATTTATATTGGCAGTGAGTGGGGTGGGGGGGGGGTGGGGTTGCAGTCGGCGCCTTTGGCTTTATTATTTGTGTTTTTTTAGAAGTATATATAGTTATTTTTAGTGCGCTTCGTTATATTCGTGGGTTTTTTTACAGATGGTTTATATTTGCGATTGGTTGGTTGGCTACGGTATTTTTGTAATTTTAGTTTTTCAGGTGTTTTGAGTCTTGTGGTGATTTAATTGCCCGTTGGTGGGGAGTTGGGAGTGGCGCTGGGATCATCTACCATATGCAGGGTGGTTGCAGTTTGTTAGGTTTAGTGGGTGGTTGGTTGTTCGGATCCTCTGGGATGTGTGGGGGGGGGGGTCCTGTTTAGGGTGGGGGTTGGGGGGTGGGGTTTTGGAGGAAGTTGATGGCAAGTGGGGACATTCTGTGCTGAGGGACCAGACGTGAGGGCTGGTTCGGGGGGTCGAGCGCGCACTCGCACGCCGTTAATCAGATCTATCTATGAGTGTGTTAGGTTTTGGAAGGAGAAGTTACGGTTGGTATGGTCGTACATGTGTGTGAACGGGCTGCCAACTGAAGACATTACTTGTGGGTCAGCTTAGCCGGAGTTTGAATGCTTGCTGGTTAGGTGCATGCGTAGCTTATGGTAGTCTTGTTTTTTGGTATTTTTTGAGGCGGAGTGACGGGAGCGAAGGGGGTGGTTGTGGTGGGTGTTGTGGGTTGGGTGTATGTTGTTGGACTGATTTTGGGGGGGTGGGGGGTTGGGGGTGGGGAGGGGGGGGTGGGTTTTAACATTTTTTTTATATTAACTTTTTTTTTCTTTTTCGCACCGGCCGGTCACCTTTTCTATCTCACTCTCTTCTCTCTCTCTGGTTCTTGGGGCTGACTCGGCGGGGCGGGTTTCAAGGGGGGGATTGCGGAGGCGGGTGGGACTTTATAGGGCGTGGGCGTAGATCAGCGGGGCGGGTGATATTTATTTTATATTATTAATATTAAATTTTTTTACAGTTAGTATTTTTTTTTTTTTTTAATTTTTTTTGTATATATTAAAATTATTATTTATTTGACCAACATCTTTACACGAACCGTGGTTTGGCAGGGTAGGATTGTGGCGTTTGTGTTAATTTGTTTTTGTTTTGGCAATCGGTAAATACAACTTTCAAACCAGTGTTTGGCGATAGGTGGGAAGTTCTTAGGATGAGGGTGCGGATTTTGGGGATGTTGGAGGGCACTGGGGTTTGCACACAACTGTGGGGGTTCGGTTACTTGTTGACCTACGATACTGGTAAGAGGTTTGGGTGGTGTGGGATGGGGGGGGGGGTGGGGTGGGTTTGCGGTTGGGATGGGGTTGGAGGTTGATACACGGGGAAGGTGGTCGGGTGTGGGTTTTTTTGTATTGTCATTATAATTCACTGGTGGGGTGTTTGTTGTTTTTTGGGGTTTGGTGTCGGACAGTGAGTGGGCTTCGGTTTTGTTGTTGGGGTGGTGTGGGTATGCTTGGTTGTTGTTGAGGAGGTGTGGGTGGGGTGTTGGGTGGTGGGTGCGGTGATGGCGGTGGGGGGTGGGGTGGTGTTGGGGTGTGTTTGGGGGGGTGTCTGGGGGGGGAGATGGGTGTGTGAGTGTGGCTTTGGGTAGGGGTGGTGTGGGGGTTTGTGTGAGGGGTACTTTGGGGTGGGGGGTGGGCGGGTTTTATGTTGGGGTGGGCGGTGGGTGATCACAAGGTGGTGGGGGGTGAATGTGGGTGTTGGGGTGATGGGGGTGGGGGGTGTGCGGTCGTTTGCGGGTGTTGTCACCGGTGTGGTAGGGTGGTTGGTGGGTTGTGTTTTGGTTGTCGGGGTGGGGGTCGTGGGTTTGGGGGGGTGGGTGTGTTTTTGTGGTTTGGGTTGGGGGTGTTGGGGGGGGTGTGGGTGTGGTGTGGTAATGCGTTTTGTCTTACGGTGGTTGTTGTGCCGTGTGTTGGTTTAGTAGTGTGGTTTTGTGTGGGATTCCTGGTTTGAGTGGGTTCGGTTTTAGTTTTCGAAGTTTTGTTATGGGGTGTTTCGGTGTTTTTGTTTTTAAGGGGTGTTCGTGGTTGGGTGTTCGGAGTTGGGTGGTTTTTGAAATGTCTTGGGGAGGTGGTTTTTTTTTTTTTTTTGTGTTTTGTTGGTTTTGTTTTGTTGGTAGGTTTAAGGAGTATGTTCGTTGTTGGTGTTGTTTGAGTCTTTTGATGGGTGAGTGTTGGTTTTTTTTTTTAGACTTTTTGGCGTGGGAGGTAATGTAGTCTTGTGGATTAGAGGATGATGTGTTTGGTTGTGTTTTGATGGGGTTTTTTAGTTTCTGGTGTCAAGAGAAGTAGCGTTCATGGAGTAGGTATGTCGTAGGTTTTTGGTTGGTGGGGTAATCTTGGATGAGGTGAACGCGTGAGCCGTTTCCTGGGTTTGGTGGCGTGGCATGTGGGTGGAGAGTTGTTGTTTTTGGGTTTATTGGTTCTGATTGTGTTTTTGGTTGATTTGATGGTTGTGTTTGTTTCGCGTGTGTGTCTGTTTTTTTTGTTGTTTGTTTTTTTGACGATTGACGACACCCTACCCTGGTCGCGTTTTTGTGTGTTTTTTCACATTGTCGCGCCTGTTCTTGTTTGTTTTGTGTTTGTTATGGGGTTTGGTTTTTTTATTTTTTTTTTTGTTGATTTTTTGTTGTCGGTTGTGGGGGTTTGGGGGCGGGTTTTTTTGTGGGTTTGATTTTTTTTTTTTTTTTTGTTTTGATTTAGGTTTTTTTTGTTTTTTTTTTTGGTGTGACTTGGGGTTTTGATTTTTTTTGGGGTTTGATGTGTTGTTTTTTGTTTTTAGTTTTAGGTAGTAGGTTCATTGTGATCATTGTAGTAGGTTTAGGTGTTGTTGGGGACGGGTTGGGCGGATGCGTTTTTGGTGTTGGATGTTTTTAGTGAGTTAAGGGTTGATAGGAGGTTTGGGTGGAAGTGTGGGTTTAGAATCGGATGTTTGACTGTTTATAAGTTTTGAAAGTTTGTTTGTTCGTGAGAGGGGAGTCGGTTGTTTAGGATGAGTTATGGGTTAATGTTGCAGCGGGATTGATGGCCGAGCTCGGGAGGAGACGGGATTGTGGAGTTTGTTGAGTTTGTTAGTTTCCGAGGTTTTGGTAAGGAGTCTAGAGCGTTTTAGCGGTGTCGTAGTGGACTGAAGTCCGTGCTGAATGAAGGTGAGAGTGAATCACCGGTGGCGTTTTTCTTTTTTTTTTTGCGAGGTGCGTTGAGTCAGAGTTGTTGAGTAGTTCCGCGAGGTTGCTGGGTCTTGGTTGGGAGGGGGCCGAAAGTATAATAAAGACAAGGGGGATAGTTCTAGAGTTTGTTGTGGTCGATGTTATGTGTTTCGCCAGTTGTTTTTGACCCCGTTTCGTGTTTAGTTGAGGACTTTGAGGGTTTTGGAGTTTGTTGTTGTTGGTTGGATGGGTTTGATTTTGTTTTTTTGCACGGGGGGAGGTTGTTTTGATTGGGTTACGTGGATGACTGGGGTTTTTTAGGAGAGGTTTTTGAAGAAGTTTGGGGTTTTAGTTGACCCGCCCCCCTGTAATGGTTGGGGTTTGACCCTTTTTTTTGGTTGTTGACGGGTCGGGAGGTTGTGTCGTGACGCTCGATTGTGATCACGCGAGTGTTGGATGACTGGAGTTCGTTGAGGGGTGGTTTTGTGTTTGTTTATTTTTTTTTTGGCTGTGAGTTGAGGGTTCGCAATGTTTTGATTTTGATTTTGATTTGTTTGTTTTTTTTTTGGGGTTTTATTTTTGATAGTTTGTGGTTTTTTTTTTGAGGTTGTACCTGGGGCGTTTTGACTAGTTTTGTAGTAGTGTTTAGTTTATGTTGAGAGGAGTAGGAGGTAGAGTCGGGTTATTAGTTTTACGTGGCGGTTTTGGTGGTAGTGTATTAGGAGGGGCGTGTTTTTTTTGGAATTTGAACCCCCCCTGGACCCTTTTTTGGTTTTTTTTTTTGTTGACCACAGTGACGCGGGGTCGGGAGTAGAGGTTTGACCCCCCCCGTAGTTTATGTTGTTTTGACACTTTTAGGTTGTTTAACGTTTTGATGACCCCCCCCACCCCCCCCCCCCCCCCGTTTGGTTTGATTTGTTTTTTTCTTTTTTGACTTTTTGACCGACGCGCCTTTTTTTTTTGGATTTTTTTGTTTTTGACCCGCCCCCCGTCCCCCCACCCCCCCCCCCGACCGCCCCGAACCCCCCCACCCGCCTCCCGGCCGCCACCCGCCCCCCCCCCCCCCCCCCGCCGCCTCCCCCCCAGCCACGAGCGACCCCCCCCAACCCCTGGTTTTTGTTGTTGGTAGTTTGGGTGTGGTTTTTTACTGGGGTTTGGGGGGGTTGTGGTTTTTTAGTGAGGTTTGATTTTTTGACTTGTTTTTTTTGGTTGGTTATAGTGGTTTTTCATTGTTTTTGCTGTTGTGTTTTGGGACATGTTTTGTTTCGTTGACCCCCCCCAGTCCCCACCCATGACTTTTTTTTTTTTGTTTTGTTTTTTTTTCTGTGTTTTTTTCGGACGCCTTTTTTTTTTGTTCTTTTTTTTTGACCCACACACGCCCGACCCGCCGCCCCAACCCCCCCCCCCCTCTTTTGTTTATTTTTTTGGATGGTGTTTTTTTCTTTTTTTTTTGACCGCCCCCCCACCCCCACCCGACCCTCGCCGGCCACAACAACACGAACACCCCCCCGGGACACACCCCCAAGAATCCGGACCCCGCCCCTCCCCCTTTTTTTTAGTTTGTACCGCCCCCCACCCACCACCCCCACCCCCACCCGCCCGTTGTTGTTTTTTTTTGTTGACGCCCCCCCACCCCCTCTTTTTGATTGACATTTTTTTTGACCCGGCCCCCACCCCCCCTACCCGCCACCCCCCCCTTTTCTTTTAAGCGCAGGAGCCGTAGGTTGTTCGTTGTTGACTTTTTTTTTCTGATGGGTTGGACTGGAGTTTTTTTTTTTTTTTTTTGAACCCCGCCCCCCCCGCCCCCGCCGACCCGCCCCCACACCCCGACCGCTCCGACACGACCCCCCCCGCGCACCCCCCGACTCCCCCCCCCCGCCCCGGGACTCCCCCCTCAACCCCCCCGACACCCCCATTTTTTGAAATCCGCTCCCTGGTGACAGGGGAGTCTGGTTTGGGCTTTTTTTGGGACCTGTTTTGGGTGGGAGTGTATGTTGTATGTGAGAGTGGTGTGTGGTGGGGTGAGAGAACAAACACACAAATCCGGTGGTGGGTGGGGGGGGTGGGGGTGGGTAAAGTTTTTTTGTTTTGTGTGTTTAGGTGTTTGGCGGTCGGTTGTGTGGTTTTGTGTTTTTTGATGTTTGTTTTGGTGTTTTGTGTGGTTGTTTTGTCTTTTTTTTTGTGACCGCCCCCAGACTTTTTTTCGTTTTGATGTGTTTTTGCGGTTGGTTTTGGTTTAGGTACTGGGTTTTTCTGTTCTGTTTTGTTTCAGATAGAATGGTCGTTTTGTTTTGAACCTTTTAATTGGTTTGTTTTTTTTGACACCAGCCCCCCCCCCCCCCCCGCCCCCACTCCCGCCAACCGCGCCCCCCCGCCCCCCTCCGTTGTGTTTTGGAGTTGACCCCCCCCACCCCGCCCCACGCACCCTCCCCCGTTTTTGATCGTGTTTGTCACAACCCGCACCCAACCCCCCCCCCCCCCCGCCCCCCCTTTTGATTTTTTTTTCTTCGTGACCTAGTAGAGTTGGTTTTGACCCCCGCCCCCCCCTATTTTATGTTTTTTTTTTTGTTGTTTGGAAGCGTTTTGTTTGGGGGTTCCGTGCGTTTTTCTTGTTTTGTTTTTGTCCCCGTGGTTTTTGGGCTTTGTTTTTTTGTCTTGACGCGTTGTTTTTGGTGACGCGCCCCCCCCCACCCAGGCCCCACCCCCCATTTGGGTTTTTAGACTGGGTTGACACCGTGTCTTTGTACCACCCCCCCTCCCGCCCCCCCGCCACCTTTTTTTCTGGTTGTTTTTTTGTTTTTTTTGACCTGTTGTCTGGGGGTGGTGACTCGCCCCCTGTTTTGATTCGGGGTTTTTTAGTTCGCAATAGTTGGGCCCGAGGGAAAGCGGGGGTTTTTTTTTCCTTTTTTTTGTTGACCTTGACCTGACCTCTGGACGGTTTTTTTTTTTGACCGATTTGGGTTTTTTGTTGAAACCACCCCATTGATTTTTTGGAACACCAGCCACCCCCCCCTCTCCCCCCCCCCCCACCCCACCCCCTGCCCCCCCCCCCCCCCTCGATCCCCACCTCTCCCCCCAGACACCCTCCCTAAAACCCCCAAACCCCTTTCCCCCCCCCCTCCCCCCCCCCCTCCCTCGACCCGCCCCCAGCCCTCCCCCCGCGAGCCTACCCCCCGTCGTCCGGGTCTCCCCCTGCGCCCCCCCGCCGTCCCCCCCCCCGGGTGACCCCCCCCGACCCGACGGCCCTCCTACTCCCACCCCTTTTCACCCCCTTCCTGCCCCCCCTATCCACCCCCCCACCACCCTCCCCACACCCGATGCCCCCCCCCCCCCCCCGCGCAACACCCCCCCGGCACTAGTTTTGTTTTGTTGTTTTTTTTTTTTTTTTGTTTTTTTTGTTGATGACCGCTACCCACCCCCTTGGTTGACTTAGGTTTTTTTTTTTTGTTGAATTTTGGTTTTTTTTTTTTTGTTTGTTTGACTTGGTTGTGTGTTTTTTTTGGTGGTTTCGTTTGATGTTTTACGTTTTTACCGTGATTTACCTGGTTTTTTTGTTGTAGTTATGTGCAGAAGTTTTTTTTTTTTTTTTTTCTATTTTTTTTTCGGAGTTTGTTTTTTGTGCGGACTTTTTTTGTTTTTTTTTTTTGTCAGTTTTGTTTGTTTTTTTTGGATTTTTTTTTTGTACGACACCCACCCACCCACGCCCTTTGACCCCCCCGCCCCCGTTGACCCCCCGTACACTCCCCCCTTCCCCCCTCCGACGCCCCACTGCACCCGCCACCCCCCCTCCTCGCCCCCCAGCCGACCCCACCCACGTCCACCCCCCCGACGCCGCACCCTACAAAACGAACGTAAAACCAGAAAAGCGCACAAAGGGAGCGAGGACAGAACAGGGGGGGGTCATAAGGGGGGGGAGGGGGGGGGAGGGGGGGGGAGGGTAAAGAAAAACACCAAACTGGAGAAGGAGAAAAGAGTCAAACACCCAAGGAACTTCCACAAAACAAATGAAAAAACCCTGAAGGAACAATAAAAAGTGGGGGGAAAGGTACAAATGGGGGGGGGGGGGGTAAAAACAACAATTCCGAAATGTAATACAGCTCAAAAAAAAAACCTAAAGGTAAAAAAAGTCACAAAAAGGGGAAAGTTACAAGGGGTATTAGTAAAAAAGATAACAAAGAAACAATGGAGAGGCAGATGAAGCAAAGGCTACAAATGAGTATAGAGAAAAAGCAACCAAGAAAGGGAAGGGGTTAAGGGGGGGGGTGGGGGGGGGGGGGGGGGGGGGGGGGGGGGGGGGGGTGGGGGGGGGTGGTTGGGGGGGGGGGGGTGAGGGGGGGGGGGGGAGGGGGGGGGGGGGCGGTGGGGTGGGGGGGGGTGGGGGGGGGGGGGGGGGGTAGTGGGGGGGTGGGGGGGGGGGGGGGGGGTAGGGGTGGGGGTGGGGGGGGGGGGGGGGGGGGGGATGCGGGGGGGGGGGGGGGGGGGGGGTGGTGGTGGAGGGGGTGGAGGTGGGGGGGGGGTGGGGGGGGGGGGTGGGGGGGGTGGTGTGTTGGGAGGGGGGAGTGTGGTGTGGGGGGGGGGTAGGTGGGGGGCGGGGGGGGGGGGTAGGAGGGTGGGGTGTGGGGGTGAGGTGGGGGTGGTTTGGGTGGGGGGGGGTCGGGGGGGGGGGGGTGGGGTGGCGGGGGAGAGGGGGGGGTGGGAGGGTGGGGGGGGGGAGGGGGGGGGGGGGGTGGGGGGGGGGGGGGGTGTGTGTGTGGTGGGGGGGGGGTGTGGGGGGTGGGGGGGGGGTGGGTGGTGTGTGGGGGGGGGTGTGGGTGGGGGTGGTGGGGGGTGGGGGGGGGGTGTGTGGGTGTGGGGGTGGGGGGGGTGTGGTGGTGGGGGGGGTGGGTGTGGGGTGGGGTGGGGGGTGTGGGGGGGGGGGGGGGTGGGGGTGGGGGGGGGGTGTGTGTGTGTGTGGGGGGGGGTGGGGTGGGGTGGTGTGGGTGGGTGTGGTGTGGTGGGGGTGTGGGGGGTGTGGGGGTGGGGGGTTGGGGGGTGGGGGGTGGTGGGGGGGGTGGTGGGGGGGTTGTGTGTGGGGGGGGTGTGTGTGTGGTGTTGGGGGGGGTGGGGTGTGGGGGGGGTTGGGGGGTGGGGGGGGGTGGGGGTGGGTGGGGGGGTGGTGTGGGGGGTGGGGGGTGTTGTGTGGGGGGGTGGGGGGGGTTGGTGGGGGTGGGGGGTGGTTGGGTGGGTGGGGGGTGTGGTGGGGTGGGTTTGGGGGGTTGTGTGGGTGGGGGGGTGGGTGGGGGTGTGTGGGGTTGTGGGGTGTGTGGGGGGTGGGGGGGTGGGGGGGGTGGGGGTGGTTGGTGGGGTGTTTTTTTTTTATTTGTGGGGGGGGTTTTTGTTTTTTGGTTTGGGTGTGGGGTTGGTTTGTTTGTTTTTAGTGTTGTTTCTGTTGGTACTTGTAGGGGTGGGGTGGGGGGCGATGTGTGTGTGTTGGGGGGTGGGGGGTGGTGCGGTGTGGGGTTTTTTTAGGGGGTTGTGGTGTGGGGGTGGGTTTTTTTATTGGAATGTTAGTGTTTTTTTTTATTTTTTTTTTTAAGGGGGGGGGGGGGGGGGGGGGGGGGGGGGGGGGGGGGGGGGAGGGGGGGGGGGGGGGGGGGAGGGGGGGGGGGGGGGGGGGGGGGGGGGAGCGGGGGGGTGGGGGGGGGGGGGGGGGGGGGGGGGGGGGGGGGGGGGGGGGGGGTTGGGGGTGTTGTCAGGGTAGGGGGTGGTTTGGGGGGGAGTGGGTGGGGGTGGTGGTAAGTTATGGTTGGTATGTTTTTTGACGAGAGGCATGGGAGGATAAGGTAATAACACCATTAAGTTTTACCAACTTTTATTCCTTCATGGTGTCCGCAAGAGTATTGGCGCTGTCGGTTATCGTTGATTTGTTTTTGTGATTATTTTTTGTTGTTCCGTTTTGTTTTGGTTCTGTTTTTGTGGATATATTTTCTTGGTGTGTTTTGTATTGAATGCAATTTCTTCTAGATTGTTTGTTTGTGTTTTGTTTGTTGTTGTTTTGTTTTGTGAAATTCGTTTGGGTGCTGTTTTATTTTGTTTTTTTGCTGAAACTTGCTATGGTCTAAGTCAAGTAGGACACATACTTGGGCTGCCTCTTGAGTGATAGGGGGGGCGAAGGGGAAAGCGTGAAGGGAAAAAAGAAAAGGGTATTAAATGCCCCTCCCCCCAAAAGGGATAGCTGCCCAAAAGCGCCCCGCGCCTCCCCCCGCCCTTGACCTTCCATTTCAACGGGTTCGTCTTTTTTCATCGGTTTTTTTCTCGATTATGGAATTTTGTTATAATATATTTATGAATATTGCGAAGATGATGAGGAAATATGAAAAACCCCGCACTGGTGCTGCGGTAGGAGGCGGCAACCATGTTTGGAAAGAAAAAAATAAAAAAAAAAAAAAAAAAAAAAAAAAAAAAAGAAAAAAAAAAAAAAAAAAACAAAAAAGAATAAAAAAAAAAAAAAAAAAAAAAAAAAAAAAAAAAAAAATAGAATAAAAAAAAATAAAAAAAAAAAAAAAATTAAAAAAAAAAAAAAAAAAAAAAAAAGAAAAATAAAAAAAAAAAAAAAAAAATAAAATAAAAAAAAAAAAAAAAAAAAAAAAAAATAATAAAAAAAAGAAAAAATAAAATAAAAAAGAAAAAAAAAAAAAAATACTCGTCGTTTTTGTGTTCTGCTGCTAGTTGTGTGCTTTTTCTATCAACCCCCCCCCCCCACCGCCCTGAGTTGGGGGGGTCGTTTGTTGTCATTTAAATGGGTTCTTGGTCACCTTTGTTTTTTGGTTGCCCCCATCCACATAATACCCCCCCCCCCCACCCCTCCCCCCGCCCCCTTTCCTTTACCGGGCGGGTGGGGGGCACAGTCAATTTCGCACCTACATCTATGGTGTGATATGAGTGTCAAGTAGGTGATTGGAAAACGGATTGGTTGTGCCGTCATCTTGTGGCGGCAAGTTTTGGGGTTTTTGCCGGGGGGGGGGGTGGGTGGGATAAGTAAGTGGCAGGATTTATTTGAGAGGTTATAATTGTTGGGTTTTTTCTTGGTGTGAGGGGGGAAGCCGGAATTGACACAAGAGTGAGATGTTGGTGATTTGTTGTATTTTGGTGGTGATTTGTGGGTGTGAGGGGGTTTTGGGGGTAGGTGAGACGTTAAGGGGGGAGGGTAGGGGGGTTGGGGGGGTTTTGTGTTTGGGGTGGGGTTTGTAGGATTGTATGCTGTTTTTGGTAGGTGTGTGTTGGTTGTAGTTAATAGGACGGGGGGGGGGGGGGGGGGTTGGAGGAATGGGGTGTGTTGTGGTTGGGTGGTTATTTTTTATTTTGTTTTGTTGGTGAGTTTTGTGTTGGGGTTTTTTTTTGGGGTGTGGGGTTTGTTGGTTTTGGGAGGGGGGGGTGGGTTTTTTTTTGTTTTTTTTTTGGTATTTTTTTTTTTTTTTTTTTTTTTTTTTTTTTTTTTTTTTTTTTTTTTTTTGTTTTTTTTTTTTTTTTTTTTTTGTGGGTTGGTTTTTTTTTTTTTTTTTTTTTTTTTTTTTTTTGTTTTTTTTTATGTTTTTTTTTTTTTTTTTTTTTTTTTTTTTTTTTTGTTGGGTGGTGGGTTGGGGGTTTGGGTGGTTGGGGGGGGGCGGGGCTTTGTGGTTGAGGATGTGTGGGTTCTTTCGTGTATGTTGGAGTTGAGAGGGTGTTTTTTTGTTGGGGGATTGGGGGTTTTTGTCATTTTGATTGTGTCAAATCTAGTCGTCGTATTGGGCGTAGTTGATGTGTAGAGGAGGGGGTTGGTTTCATGTCATATATTTTGTATGGGGCACTGTGGGTTTTTCTTACTTTTGGTCGGGGTTGGGGTAGTTACTTTTGGATGGGGTGGAATTTCACTTTTGTCTTTGGTGGTCGTTCAATATTTAGGTCTCTTGGGTTGCTTTCAATAGTCTTTTTTTTGCGGGTTTTGTTATTTCGTTTAAGCCTTTGGTTTTTCTTTGTTTTTAATTATTGATAGTCTTCATTCTTTGGTTTATTCTTACACTTAGTCTTGGTTTATTTTCTTTACAATAGTTTCTTGGTTTTTTTCTTACAATAGTCTTTTTGGTTTTCTTTTTTCTGTTCTGCACTCATTTTTTCTTAACATGTTTTTTTATATTTTTCGTTTAATTATTTGTTATTTTGTCCAGGTGTTCCAGTTATTTTTAAAATATCCAGAGAGAGTGTCATTATTAGGACAAGGCGCGAATCGACGCATATTTTTATATTATTTTAAATACGCATTTAATATAATAAAATTACTGGATTTCCTTCGCATAATCACATACAAACAATTATATAAACTACCAATACTTAGAGGAAAAAAATTCCTAATTTATACAAAAAGTCACTGCTCGGCTTTTGTTTTAAGGTTGATGTTAGATGATCCTAGTGAGTGCTTTATGGCAAACGTCCCCCTTTGTCTTTTAGCAAGTGTTAATTAATTTGATGATAAATGCCGCTCAGCAAATCTCTACGGAGATTCCCCCCCCCCCCGCAAAAATATTTACCAGTGGTTCATGTAAAGTTTTTTCTACAACTTGCCCGAATACGAAAAGATGCCCCACTGTCATGTTTGTAGCAATAAAGATATTTTGTCCCCATGTTACATGTTGCATTAAGATGCCCCCCATGTCATGTAGCATAGGAAGTGGCTCTCTTCCTCGATTGGGCTGTCTTCGCCTTGGGTGAGTCAATTTTTTTTAACTTAGAGTGGTCGTCTCGCCTTGGCACCCCTACCGCCATATTTTTGTTTTTGTTTTAGAAGAACGGCGCCGGAAAATTTAACTTCCCTGCCTTATCCCTAAGCATACCCACTAAATGTATTTATGTTCACCTTTGTTTAGTTGTTATTCAACGACAGCACAGCTTATGTATGAATAAAAGATCCTGTTTACTGTATTTCCTTTAAAGAGTACATGTTTGCTTCATAGGAAACTTTGTAAACATTTCCCTTTTACGTGCAATTTCATAGTAAAATTTTCATGTTGCCAAAAAGTTATATGGACTTGACATGTTTCAAACCACTAACTTGTTGATAGCGAGCATTTATACGATTTCTCGCTAAAATACTTTTAAGGTATTTGAGAGACACAATTTTCCAAATTAAATAAAAAAAAAGTAAGCTTGAAAATCAAGGTTAGATGAAGATCACAAAAAAAAAAAGAGTCGCCGACACTATCCATATGGATATGAGATGAAACACGTAAGTTCTTCTGGATATTTTTCTTCTCCTTATAAAAATTAAAGAATGAGCAGCAACAAGCCTTCTCTAAATCTTCGTTTGAACGTTTTTAAGGAAATAATATACATTTACAAAACACAAACAAAAACAAAAAACCACATCCCCAAAAAAACAATCCCATCCATAACACCCATCCTATCAATTAACCTACTAAAACTAACTATAATACAAATATTAAAATCAACCACCTTTCAAAAAACAAAAAAAACCCCCATACCCATCCCTCCCCCCCCCCCTACTATATACTCCAACTCTTCCCTATCTCTAGTAATTAAGTGACTATTATAAAATCAACGAACGATAATAGTGTTATATATATCATAAAAATACCAACAAACCTACCTCCCATCAAACATATTTTACAAACTTATCCTTCTAGAACTTATACTAACCATAAATCTACACACTCATATAACCATCACATCTCTAACATCTATATACCCTCTAACAACCACCAACCCCCCAACCCCCTACCACCCAAACCCAACCAAAAACCCAATTCTAAACCAAATCAAACAACTCTATATATAACCTCTAAACAACAAAAAAACACTCAACTCCTACATACTACCTTCAATACTCCCAAATCTCTATACCCATATATACATTTTCTTCGCCCATGCAATCAAGACAACCATGTCACCCTACTCCACATTCATTCATATGTCCCACTCAGAATACTACTATAATCCCACATACACTTATGAATTAGAATCACCTTATGTCTCTGAACCATCCACCATTTCATAGTTACTCCAGACATCACTATCGCCAATAAGACACATAATCTGAGCACCTGACACCACTGTACCCCACCCCCTAGCATAACTATCGTCCTGCCCTCCTCACTCTACATACATTCAATTTAACTCATCAATCAACCCATCTAACCATAATGAAATGCAATCCTCATCACAATCCTAATAATATAATTTAAATATATATACTATACGCATACTACAATAATCCCGAATCTTGTTATACCCTAAAATACACCTCACTACCCATTTCCGTCAACCTAATACCACAGTATCCATCCATTCCATAAAACTACGTCACCCCCCCCCCCCCCAAACTAATAAATACCTCACATCTGTCACCACCTCCACTACACCATGCACCTCCTTACACACCTCTACAGACCTACGACCATACACAACACACATCACCTTCTCCCATGACCCCCTAATACCCACTCACAACACCTACAGCAACTACGCCCCAAAGATTCCACTTACAATACACTATCCCCACATATCTCCTATCCACACCTACTCCCTAACACTCCTTATGTCCAACAATATTTATCTTTATAGTCATCATATACCTACACTATCTAATAACACTTACATCTCCCCCTCATCCCATACACAGTATAAGTCATCCCACGTGCTCCAAACTAATACCCTCATAGTCCTCAGAGACCACCTCCAGTCAATACCTCTCCTCCCACTACCCACCCCCCATCAAGCAAACAAACTCCACTCATATACCTAAACTCCCCCTCCCTACTCCACTCCCCCACTCTAACCTCCCCCTACACACACATCCCAACCTCACAAATCACATCCCCTTTCATGTAAACACTCCCACCCAACCACCCATACTCTGTAGATCCTCCACACCCAAACCCAACTATCACTCTAAAACCAATCATCACCACTACTATCACACCAACCCCACCACCCCCCCCACACTCCATCACCCAATTATACACACACTACTATGCTCATCTACATCAACAAATGTTCGTCAACCATGTCTCATAACCATACCCCCACAACCTACCCCTACTCACCACCTATTAGTCACAATCATACATCCATACTCCCCACCATATAGACAACTCTATATGATCACACTAGACATCTCTCCTATATATACAAATGACCACCCACCTCACTAATACTGTGTCCACCACCCCAATAACATACCATCATGCAGATGAAAAAACATAAAATCCCATTCCTACAACCTCAACTACCCTCTCATACAACAAACCTCCTACACTAATAATCTAATATCTACCATCCTTCCTACCCATAATAAACCCACCACCGCCACCTATCCTAAGTCTACCAACTCCCACAAACCTTCACCACTCCATCATCAAACATGTACATCACTCACATTATTGTACACATCATTATACAAACTACCTCTCTACTCAAGTATCTTCCACCCCCCCCAAATGAGTGTCCATCCTAGAAATATCACTTCAACACCATTCATACTCACCCTCCATCCCAATCCCCCCATCCCACTCATTACCCTCATGAACTACCACCACCAAGCCCACATATACAAAATACAAGTAATACACTATGTGCAGTCTCTCATCCTCTGAGACCCACCTCCTCCGCGTCCTCTCTCACCCTCCTCTAAAAACACTACGCACTCCACCTACCCAAACACACCAACTCCTCAGACTACTCTGTGTCCCCCCACCCCCCTACCCTGACTCTTAGTATCACCCATATGTACCCATACCAACCAAAAAATGTATCACTAACCAAACCATCTCTGTACAGAATATCTTATCATACACGTATACCTCATCTTCACACTCAACATTGACTGTCCCACCACACTCCATCACTCCCTCACAATCACCATCCACCACGCAATCGCACACTCACTCCTCGCCATCACTCAGTCTACGCTCGTTCCCCACCAATATAAGATCACATTATACTCTCCCCTATCCACTCACCCCCTCCCCCTATACCCATCCATACACACCTCTCCATCCTTCACCCCACATAGTTGTTATCTCATTATGTCTCCCATGTCCCATCCTATATGAGTACCACACATACCCCATTACCTCCCCAAACCTCCATAACTTAGTCACTGTCCTAACAATTCCACACTGTGCCTCTGTAAAACCTAACACCTAACAGATTTCAGCACACCGCAGTGTCCCTCTATCTCAGTGTAGCTAACTTATGTACGTTACTATTCATAACACTAGCAACTCCTGTACCATACCACCCCACACAATACCACTTTTAAATACCCCCACCTCTCCCATTCACCAATAAACCACAAATTCTCCATAAAACAACTACCAAAATCCTAACTATCATAAAATAATACATATCCCATCACATCACACTAACATCTCTCCCTCATCACTAACACTACATGTAAATCTCACATACTAAAGTACTTATACAGATATACTAAATTAAACTCTCTACTATCACACCAACCATACCTCAATCACGTTATACAGTCATGTAAGTCATAAACTACTCTCAACACAATAACACTCCAATCTCAATCACTACCCAACCAACATACAGAAAAATACTTCAATAAGACAATCACTCATCGTCTAACTGTTCAACGTACCGCATGTTAATATCACAAGAAATTACACCTAATCCTATACTAAAACAAGAACTAACGCAATATCTTTCAAGAACAAGAGTGTAAAAACAACTTCCAACACATCTCATTAACTCCAAAGGCCATTAAATCAAAAGACTTTAAATGTGCACATATCATCTTCTATTTGAATAATACATCGACATAATATACTCATACCATTAAAGTCTCATCCTAATCCTAGACTTCCTACCCTGCCTCACTACCCATATCCTACAATAGAATTTCATATAATGCACTATGTAACCATGTATACTACCACTATATCACACCACCACTAAATAAACAATATCCCCCCATTCCTTAATATAATACCCCTCATAGTCCATAACCCACCCACAACACCCCCCCCCCACCCCCCCCCCCATTCCCCAATATATATAATGTCTCCGACTACACAAACTCTTAATAAGTCTTTTCTCGGCTAGTAGTCTGTTGCAATCCTCTCTTCATATATGTGATACTTTCTATTTTGTCTTTTCCATTCTTGGACTTATCACTCTCTAGAGTTATCAGACAACGCACTCCTAGAAACTATTGACCTACCCCACCTTCTATCGCACCCCCTCCAGACGTAAGAGTGCTCGCGCTAGTGCTACAACTTGTTTTTTATTTAAAGACTCTCTTACCTGTGTACAACCGTACACTCAACATAATAATAAATATATATGATCTAATGTTATGATAATACTAGAATAGTATAATCATAACTCAACTCATCTCACGTTGTGCAATAACTATTGTTTTTCCTCAATATTCCGTAGAGTAGAGATATTGCAGTATTACAGAAACATAGGAATTTTTAAATTTCTGTAAAAAATTGTACTCTGAAGTACTCATTGTGTATTCATTAAGTGATTAAGATGCATGATGTCTAACTCAAGATAATAGAAGGTAATGCACTCAACACCATATACACTATCTATATTCGATAGATATTCTTCACTTATACTCTCAAATCTTCTTTTAGTGACTTATTTTGATTATGATACACCACCACTCTATGATAATGCGCCACTCTGCTATCATACTTATAAATACTGATGTCGCACAGCTAGAGACAAATCATCCCATATGTCTCAATTTTAAGAGCAAGGCTGCTGTTCTCGCGACAGATATCTATATAGTGTACTCTTGAAGAGAATTTCTCTCTAGTGGCAGGAAGTTATATACGCATTATAAGACAGCGAGAGGAGTGATAATTTCTAGCGTTGGTTTATCGCTGAAGTAGTGTGTTAATGTTGTAGTGTGTGTGTCTCATTATTGTTAATAATAGATGTTGTATCTACAATTCAATCGAAGTCATACCATGAGCTATAGTTTAGGTGTTCTCAGAAGCCATGGATTGATGGTCATCTCAGATCTCAAGACAGGGAGTATGTACACACTAAATTAACCAGTGTCATAAGTCACACATCATAGTGTGACGAAATTTTGAGATTGCAAGTCACCAGTGTATGTGTCGCGATGTATCTTTCACAGCGCGTGGAGAGATGAAGAAATTGTGTAACAGTCGATCTGTTATATTATCTCGCTCTATAAGAATTTTCTATCAGATCTCACCACCTAATGCAACTTTACCCTACTGTATGCATGAGACCTTTTTATATGCACAAGACTACATTAGACTAAGATTACATTTTGTGCTCTTAAATAAAAACCAATTGATAAAGATAGAGAACTATACCATGTCAAACAAGACTATTATAATTATAGAGCTGTGTATGCGCTAGCTGACGAGTCAGATATCGCATAATGTCTTAGGTCAGTGGTATGACCATCCAGTAACAGGTCGATCTTCATGATCTTGCCCACCGTGGTTCATATATGTATACGATAGCAAGAGAAATGGAAATACTTATAGTCTGATTATTGTAAACTGCCGCTCTGTAACGATGTATTGTATGTTATACTTCAGACTGAGGCTAAGCTGTTGTGCTAGTACAGTCAACAAAGAATGTGTAATCTCCTTTGCTTTCTGTTTGGGTACTTTGACATACACTCGCATGTCTAGTTAGCTGTCACGTTTCCGCTATTCTAGATGGAGACAAGTTGTGCACCATATATAAACGACTACACAGAGAGATACTCGCACAACATCACGCACCACTCTCTCTCATACTATCCAATAGATATACGAGAGTGTGAGTTGATGTGCTGTGTTGTACAGACATAACGCCCTCCCTCGCCTGTCACAGGACTCGATTGGCTGCTGTCTGGGCTCTACAGTGTACCTATCTTACCTCGCTGCTCACATTGATTGATCTTGTGTTGGCTAGCAGGCGTAATAATCGGCTGAGAATTATTGCGCTGTAAGTGTTCTGTGTGATGATATTGCGAGAACTGCGGTGAGTCTAGTACATGCTCAGCTGTATAATATGAAGTTTGAACACACACTTCATAGCATGCATTTGAAATAGGTGTAGATGTACAGAGTATCATTGATAAGTCTCAGAAATGGACTACGACGTAATTCTCATGCAATGTTGTTGGACTAGAGATTTGGTCCGCAACTCAAGATATGTTTTTATTGAGTTGCTGGTGGGTTGGGGGATACAGGTACACTGTGTATTAGTAGTAGTACGATTATAGTATCGTTGTTTAAGTGTTGTGATGATGAACTTAGTGTTCGAACATTGATGTTTTTTGACGTCAACCGCACTCTCGCGCGCCGCTGCACTAATTTAGATATATATATAGGAGAATATATATTATCAGCAGTGTAGAGAGAAGTTGACGATTTGCTGTGGTTAGGCCTACATGTACTCTGAGATTAAGTCTGTTAGTGTTGTCATAGTGAGTGATAGACATGTCCAAACTCGAAGAGTGCTCAAATACGCATATTTAAACACTGAGCGTCGCTCGTCGTCATGGTTTATACAGACTCATAATTGTATGTAAGAAGATATAGATTGTAACTGAAGAATATTCATAGATTATGACTCGTGAGTCTGTTGGATGACTAATAGACACAGAGAGTAGTGTATTATTGCTGTGTTGGTTACAGACACACTTAGATGTGACTATTGCTGTGTTGCGTACAGACAACAAGCTGTCAACAAGAATGCAATATTGCTGGGTTGGTACAGACAACACGATGTGTATTATTGCTGTGTTATGGTTCAGACAACAAGCTGTAATTATGTGCTGTGTGCGTTGGTACAGACTAACAAGATGGATGTATAATTATTTTTTGTTATTTGCTGTGTTAGGTATCGACAGACGCAACACGGATGCGCACTATTGCTCGTAGTTGCGTGTTACTAGACAAACAAATTTTGTCTCAAAGTAGTGAATTATTGCTGTGTGGTACTCTGACTACAACTTATGCGATGTAATTATTAGCTGTGTTGGCGTACAGACAACAATGATGTTGTATTATTGCGTAGTGCTTGGTACAGTCATGACAAGATGTGTATCGAACTATGTGCTGTGGTGGCTACAGACAGACATCAGATGTCATGTATTGCTAGTGTGGGTACATCGACAACAAGCTGTATCTTATATGCTTTGTGTGTGGTACTGAGCAATCACGCTGCATGACATATTGCTGTGTGTGGTACAGACTACAATGAAGATGTAGACTATTGCTCGCTGCGGTTGTGCCAGACACAAGATGTAACTTATTGGCTGCGTGGTACAGGGCACGTGATGTATCATTGCCTGTGTTGGTACAGACAGATAAGCTGTAATTGATGCTGTGTTGACAGACAATACGCTGGATCTGATATGTGTTTGGTACTAGACATCAAGATGTATCTATTGCTGTGTTGGAACAGACATCAAGATGTAATTAGTGCTGTGCGCTACAGACAACACGATGTAACTATTGCTGTCGGGTGGTACA